>PVKS010031679.1:0-23231 GCA_004027875.1 Aplodontia rufa | reverse complement strand
GCCCCTCTGGAAAGCAGTATGGAGAATCCTTAAAAAATTAGGGATGACTCCACCATACGACCCTGCTATTCCACTCCTGGGTATCTTTCCAGGGGACTTAGAATCAGCACATTACAGTGACACAGCAATATCGATGTTCATAGCAGCACAATTTACCATTGCTAGGCTATGGAAACAACCCCGGTGTCCCTCACAGGAATTATGGATCCAAAAACTGTGGTACATTTATACCATGTAATATTACACAGCAATTAGAAACAATGACATTGCAGCCTTCGAGGGTAAATGGGTGGTTATGGAAGAGATCATGATGAGTAAAATCAGCTTAACCCAGAGATCTAAGGGTCGATTGTCTCCACTCATCTGTGGAGGTGGGGACTAGACCCTGGACAATGAGAAAGTTGGTATAGTAGCATAATTTAAATCCAGATAGGATGTAATGCTTTACAATCTAATACTTTTTTTAGAGTTATAATGGGAAGGGGAAGGGAGGGATAAGGGAGGGTAATTGGGGGGGCACTCCTGGGGATAATTGCAATATCCAGAATATATACACATTTTATACACATTTTATATTATTTTGTTAAAATCTTGTAAGGTTGTTCAAAAATAAAAAATTTAAAAAAAAGAAAAGAAAAAGTAGGTCACTGGGGGATGTGTCCTTGGGATTTGCATTTTGTCCCTGGCAAGGAGAGCTCACTCTCTGTGCTTTCTGGTTGAGATATCCTGAGGTACTTTCCTCTGCTATGCCCTTCTGCCATGAAGTTCTACCTCTCCTCAGCCTTAGAAGTATGGAGTTGGCTGACTTTGGGCTGAATCTCTGAAAATGAGAGACTCAAATTTTTCTTCCTCTGGTAATTCTTGTAGGGTATTTGGTCACAGCAACACAAAGCCAACGAAAAAACCTGCCTTTTTTTTCTGTCATTATTCTAAAATACCTGAGATTCTATCATGCAGTAAAAATAATAAAAAGGAGGTGCACATTGAGTTAAAAACATAGAACTAGGGGCTGGAATGGTAATTTGGCAGTTATGGCACTTGCCCAGCATGCACAGGTACACAGCTTGAAAGCCCAGCACCTATGTACATAATTGAGTGTCAGAGCAACGAAAGCTATATGAAAAACTCAATTAAAAAACATTGAATGCCTCTATTGTTTCCTCTCACTCTGACTTTCATTCTTTCTTTAAAAAATGATTAAACTAATAGGAATTGAAAAAAATTCATCATAGTTGGAGCATCACATTCAACTGTGAGGCTAATAGAAGTCAGGGCAAAATAGGGAAACTGTTATCATTTAATACTTTATAAATATTGATAGTGGCTTTAGCAATATACAGAAACTTACATAAGACAAAATGAATAATTTTGCATTTTCTATTCAACTAAGGAATGCACATGCATGCATGTGTGGAATTTTCAGATGGTCAGATAGTTACTGATGTCTGTCAATATTTAAGACCTTTTGTTGCAAAAATCATCTGCGTGAGTTGCTAAACTTCCGGGTTACTTTCCATTTCTTTTGTGGCTGTGCTTGTGGCAGAAGGCAAGATGTGTCATTTCTTACATTTAAAAGAAAAATATATGTGCAAGAAGAATGATTGGTTGATAAAGTAAAATGGACACAAATCCCTCTCTGCCATTGTATACCTTTCTGCTTCCTTAGAGTCACCAGTGAAAATGGAGCATGCAATCATTAAAATTCTGGTTGTAATGTTAGGATACAGAGATAAGAATCCAAGAGAAAATGAATCATAAGAAACTTTTTAATGCATTTTTTTCACTTTGAAACATTTTACCTTTGATTTTCTGTATTTCAATTATGATGTTGGCTTGTAATGTTATTTTTTATTAAATCTTGCTTGTGATGTTTCAGCTTTCAAAAAATATTAACTGTATTGAAAAATTTCACAAATATTTGAAAAAAAGAACACCACTCAGAGAGCTTTCATATAAATATTACCTCTCTTCCCCCTATATATATGTATATATTCAAGTTACTCCTCTGATAGGAGATTAATATCCAGAATATGTAAAGAAATCATAAACCTTAACACAAAATGAAATAACCCACTAAATGGGCAAAAGTACTAAAGAAAAACTCATAAAAAACACAATTTGCCTAAAGCTATGAATAAAATTATTTAGCATTTCTAGTTTTTAGGGGAATGCAAATCAAAACTAAGATTTCATTTTTAGTCAGGGTGGCAATGGTAAGAGTATGAACAGTAATAAATGCTGACAAGGTTGTGGGGAAAGGAAATCAAATATACATTTTTGGTGGAACTGTAGATTAGTGCAAGCATTCTGGAAGGCAAATGGAGATTCCTCAAGAAACTAGAGACGGAAATGTGGCTGAGCTATCCCCCTGCTTGCTCTTTCCTAAAACATCTAAAATCAGTATACTATAGTAATACAGCCACCTCTATATTTATAGCAGCACGATTCACAATAGCTAAATTACGTATTCAACCCAGATACCCATTAATAAATGAATTAAGAAATTGCATATATGTATACGCACACTACACGCATGCATGCTTGCACACACACAATGAAGTTCTACTCTGCCTCAAAGATAAACTATGGCATTTTCATATAAAAGGATGGAAATGGAGAACATCATCCTAAGTGAAATAAGTGAAACAGGAGAATGTAAACTTCGGTTTTAACAAGAATGGAATTCCTGAGAAAGAGGTCCTGTGAGGCCCAGGGTTATCATCTCCATGTCAATGTTGAAGTGATGAGGAAGAGTGGCACAAGAGATGAATTTGGCTGTGAAGGTACATGAGACTGGTTCCCACAGCAGGTGAAATTCAGTAACTGCTGCAGTTCATGGACTGATGAGATGTTCTCAAGCACAAGCATACATTCCATGTGCCTCTCCCTTAGACTTCAACATACTGTAAGCAGTAATAAGGAGGTATAGCACTTACATTTTCTGAGAAAAGCCTGGTTCTGGCCTGACTCTCTCTGGTACAGCCATAGACTCAAAATTTGAGAAGCTGAGTCGTGTGTTACCCTTTGACAGAAATATAGTTTTTGTTTAACTCATATCATCTCTAAATTTGTTCCTGAATGTGAATCATAATGAAAGAATGTACACTGTGTAAAAAACTATAATAGTATCACCTTATCTGATGAGCTTTATTAATGTTGCAGTACTGGGAATTCTGCCTGGGTTTCTGGACTGTGTGATGTCATCAATAGGTCATAATACACTGCTGAGGTCTGAGCAATATTTGCTTTCATTAAATCATGATGTACTGAGCACTGCTCACGACATTAGTTTGGCAAACATCTCCTCATGTAATTTGTTGTTTCCTCAGATACAGATTTTGTTCTTACTCATCATCAACAAATTCTATGAGAGTTGAGCTTCAAAGAGAAATTTTCCTGATCTGAAAAACCATCCAAAGGCTTACACCATGAAGAGTCATCAAGACAGGAAACAACTAGAAAGCACCTTCAACCCCTCCTGGAAAGAAAACAACAGGTATGTTAGAATCTTCTTTGGGCTTTACATAACCAAGTATTACCTTATAAAAAGGTTGAGAAGAGAATGTCTAATTAATTTCAGATTAGCCCAGAAGGAGAAATGAGTAAGTGAAATGTATGAAGTAGGGAATGAAAGAGAAATGGGCATTTTTGTAGATCCTGGGGTCTTCTTGAGACCCAAGGTTGTCTTAGAGTAACGGAAATATTCAGGTGATCAGGTCTTATCTCTGTGGCTTTGTATCCAGGCAACTACATAAATCATCGGGTATCTGTCAATTTGTTTTCATTAGTTCTCCTTGCAATTAAAATGGAGAAGTACATGGGTTTGTCTACTTTACTGCCGAGCCTGGGTTTAGGAAAAGCCTCCACAAATGAGGGATACCATTCGGCCCTTGACTCTGCGATTTGAGGCTATACCTAAACCCAGGCTTGGAGGTAAACTAGACAAACTCATGTTTTAGATCCATAGAACATCAATGCAAAATGTTAATATTTATGAGATACAGTTGCATGATACTTCATAAGATATTTGAACAAGCTAAGCGGCATACCTGTACAAAAACTTAAATATTTAATGCCATTGTCAAATATTTTGAAGAATAACAAGGGATAATAGGAAGGGAGGCAAAGGCGAAATGTTGGAATATAAGATATAGCAGGGTACATTCCAAGCAGTTATAAATGTCACTGAGTATATTTTAGCCATATATAGTAAAAATGTGCTTTTTGTTTAAGAATTATGTCACTCTATTTGGGTTTTTTAGGAATAATATAGGACCCAGATGAAGTGCAAGGGATCAGGGGATGGGAGGAGGGAGGTAGAGGGGTTGCTCTATTAATCACCAAGTTAGATACAAATTTTGCTGTCCATATCTCATAAAAAGTATCAGTGTTGTTTCCACAATATAAATATCCATGTATGTGTCAATGTATAGTTCAGATATCAGAGGTTGTTCTTTTATTATATGCCAAAAGCTAATTTTGCTACATTCTAAAACCTACTCTTATGACAAAATGATAGAAATGTACAAAAGAAAAATAGATCATTGTCCTTCAAATAAAAACAGTAATCTTTGGAGTAGAAAAAGATACCAAGAGTTGCCCTAAATTACAAATTTTTGAGAGGAGAGTACTACACTACCTGAAGAGCTTCACATCTTCTTAGATGAGTGGGGCTACAGGTGTAGGACAGAGCAGATAAAACGTTTGAGTGAAAAGCTAGGTAGTATTTTGGAGCAAGACTCACAGTGCCAAGACAACTCTGGAGATGGAATGTGAATACTCCAGAATCCGGAAAGTTCACCTGGAAGTCAGAAAGCCAGGAGCACAAGAGTATATCCAGAACTTACACTACAAGAGGGGAGATGATTAAGAAATGTCTGGGATATCAGCAAGAGTACAAGTCGTAAGATGTCTGGATTTTGTGTTTAGAATGGAAGAGGGGTCCCAAGACAAATAAAGAAGGTCGGATATGATTTATTAAGGATGGTTCTTTGGCATTTATTGGGGGCACTAATTCCATTGATGAATGAAGCCACTCGCAGGCTGGACCTGGAAGAATCATAGGTAGGATGTAGTGGAGTCATTTCCACAGTAGAATTTGATTCATAATTTACAAACTAAGGTATAAGAATATGTAGACATATTACCCATGAAATTTATTAGTAATATGAGAATGTAAAAGCCAAAAAATAATCTCTCTGTAAAGATGAAGCCTACTGCTAATTGGAATTTTGTTATTCACTACTATATTCCTACAGATGAAAATGGTATCGGACATGTATCATATGCTCAGTAATATTGGTTGAAAAATTTGTCAAATATAACCAGGTTGACTTTTGCAATGGTGGAAACATTTTTATCTGTAAGCCTGGCTTATTTTGTTTTTCTACTTGCTGCTATAAACAAGTATTTAACTTACTTGTAGGATCCATACTTTATGAAATTTGCATTTA
Source organism: Aplodontia rufa (assembly GCA_004027875.1). Classification (NCBI taxonomy): domain Eukaryota; kingdom Metazoa; phylum Chordata; class Mammalia; order Rodentia; family Aplodontiidae; genus Aplodontia; species Aplodontia rufa. Next base: position 17,778 of record PVKS010031679.1, on the reverse strand, counting down.
CATAGCCTAGAAGATGAGCAATGAAAAAAATGGTTCATGGTAGGAATCATTTGGATCCTAACACTGACAGAGCAACACATGAGCTCATGATGAATTCAACGTGTCTAAAATGATAAGAGGGGACATTAGTAGAGGAATATCTTAGAGGTTGGATAGTACCATGCACAAGTGATGTGAAACAGTAAAGGAGGAACCAGTGAGAGATCCAGTGGCTTGTGAATGTCCTTAGTCACAGGTGAGATTCAGAAATATAGAAACAATGGAAGAGCTTTCAAACTGTATGTAATTTATGACCAAATGATTTATGGTGACTATGCTGTTTTAAAATAAACTTCCTAAGAGGAATTGATGTTGAAAACTCAGGAAAGTAATCTGAATGGATGTAAAATTGAAAAAGTCATTAATATATATGTGGTGTGTTAATTAATACATTTGGGTAAGTATATCAAGGAGAACATAGAGAAGATGATTTTAAAGAGAAAATTTGGGGAGTGTAAATACAGTAGCAATAATATACAAAAACAAAGTAATTAACCTAATGGGAACTTTAGAGGAGAAACAATTATATGTGAAGAGAGGTCTAAAAATCAGGTTGACTGAATATTGTATGAAGTGTGGAAATAAATTCAACTTTTTAACCATTTTTGTAAACCTTTCAGAGACATCTTTCCAAAATCACTTAGAAAGGTGCAGGATTCAGATCAGCCTCAGATTACCCAATAGCAATACTTGATGAAGTTCAGAACAAAACATAATTTTTTAAAATATAAGATTATTTTTCAGAATTGGGAGGAAAGACATAGAAATGGGTAAAGAACCTGAACAGACAGTTCAAATCACTTTTAGCACAATTTCACCTGTCACAGAAGTGGGAAACAGCTCTAAACTAAGATAAATATTTTCACCTTGTAAAGTACAAGAAAACTTTTTCAGACTTCACAGTATGCTGAGGTTTGTGTGTAAAGGCTGTGGGGAAAGAGGCTCTCTTATGCTTCACTTATACAAATGCAAAATGTAGTTTCCTACTGAGGAAAAAAGTCTTCCATCCAACCCAGCCGTGTTTACTCTTAGGGCAGATACCTTACTCTTTAATAAAACTCCACCCATATATTCTAAAGTACTTAGAAATAAATAAAATGCACATTTATTGTAATGGAAATACATTGAAAAACAAAAAGCACAGGTGCAGTTGTTCAGATCCACGCGATGAGCACTGTGCAAGAGTAAGAAGGAATGAGAAAGCTCACATCAGCACGACCAGCTAGTGTGGGGTGAAAACAGCAAGTTGCAAGAATTATAAAACAGTTAGGGACTTTGAAATACCTGCTTGCTTTTGACCCAAATAGAGAAAGACAACCATGAATGAAAAATAAATAAAAACACTGATAAGAAATTATTTAAAATTTGATCAATGGGGGCTGGAGTGGTAGATTTGTGGTTACAGCACTTACCTGGCATGCTGAATGCACAAGTTCAGAACCTGGCACCACATATGCAAGAAAGTATCCCAGGAATGAAGATCACATGAAAAACTAAACAAAGATTGATTCTGTCCCTCTCTCTCTCTCTGTCTCTCTCCTCCCTCCACCTCTTTATTTGAGAAATTAATCAGTGGCTAAAAATTGAATATAAGACAATTTTAGCTTCTTTTTCCTATGTGTAAAATAAACTTAAAGAAATGTAAGAAACTCTAAAATGAATTTTTAGTAAGAGACAAAAATCAAACTAATTTTATATTAAATTAATATCATAATCACACATGCTAGGGATTAATTTAGGTAACTAGAAAACCCAGCAGATGGTTGCTCACTCTCTGTGGGATATTAGTTAGGAGGACATAAATAAATGAAAAGAAACTGGGTGATTTGGGTATCTGAAGTAAATGGTTGAGTTCGTACTGCAATTTATCTAGTTTTAGGTTTCCTGTAGGAGAGTTCAAAGGAGTCAGTCTACTGATACTCTGGATGCCATGATTAGAACAAAATTAAAGTTTGAGTGCAAAAAGAGAGTTACATATGAATATTTGATAAATAATAAAAATCAATATTCAAATGGTGATGAAAGTTTATGACTATGTTCATATATATGTTATATAATCAATACATACATACATATATGTTCATGTCCTCAAATATAAATATTTGAGTTTACTTTTCATCATGGGTTTGGATAAACTGTCTAAATTCCCTCATGTGCCAGAAACTCATAAACTCATTTAAATATATGAAACAAAATGAAATTTGAACAAATGTAAATCTGGGAGTATTACATAGCAAATAAAATGTTAAAATATGTCCATGCTTAGCACTAATACAGTACAACCCACTAATACACCACAAATTTATTTCCTGCATTGGGTTCACACTAGATTCAAGTGCTGGTTAATATGTATAATGGAATAGATCAGGGAAATCACTGGTTTCATGTACTATTTGTGCATGACAGCTATTCAGGTAAAACTTACCATTGTGGCCATGGTCCAACAGGTTCCAGAATCTGTTTTGATTGGACAGTGCCTGTGTTCTGCTAATTGCAAATACACTTTTAGTAACTCCCTTGTATGAATAGGAGCATGAACTGGCATCACCTTTTTATAGGAGACTTAGCATAATATAGCCTGATTAAACACATCCATATACCCTAGTTCTGATGGGAATATATTTTCATTTCCTATAATATGCAGAAATTGTTTCCACCTTGAAACTTACAGAAAGAAGAACTTGGTGAAAGTACTTTGTAAAACAGTTTAAATACCTATTTCTGGAGGATCTCATTGCTGGGATGAGACAGCAATGTTGACAGAGCTTCACTATATAGCATTCTTGTGCTGTATCAGTCTACATATATACTTCTCTCTAGGGAATGGAGCAAATCATCTGACTAGTGGCTTTGGCATGAAGGACCTGAAAGATTTACTTATTAACCATTTCTATTTGACATTTCCTCTAAGGAAAAATAAACACACTTTCAATTACTCTCAAACATTCTAATAGGTTAGTATAAAGGCTCTGCCCCAATTGGATTTTTATTGGCTAGTTGAATCTAATTCTGATAATAATTATAAATGAAAAAAGTGTTCTAAATTCTCATGTACACCCTGACATCAATTTTAATTTTTCATTCTTTAACTGCTAAATCAATCACTTGATTTTGATATATGGTAAAGAATAAGACCAGTATTTCTCTGCATACCGATAATTCCCATAATGCAAAATAGAATATTATAATTCTATTTTCTTACTTGAGGAATAATTATAGCACCAACCTCATGGTAATGCAGGGATTTTTTTTTTTATGAGAGAAGGACAGTGAGAGAGAGATAATCAATTTTCATTGAGTTTTACATATGGCTTTCCTTGCTCTGACACTTAGCTGTGTCTGCTGGTGCTAATATTTGAATATGTGTGTTTGTGCATATCTGGCAAGAGTGCTAACCTGTGAGCTACCACTGGAGCCCCAGTGATGCAGGGTTTTTTTTAGATATGGTCAGATTCTCTTCTCCTGCTGGCAAATGGTGTCTGGGCCAACTACAGTTTCCAGCAGCCAATATAGCCTCATTCTAGTGTCTGTTGCTATTACCAGTTAAAACTGGGGATTTGGTCTGGGGGCAGGTTTCTGCAGCTGAAAAGTGTTAGCAGCTCCCCAGCTAATAAAACCTGGATATTGCAACTCTTGATGTTGAAATTTACCCCGGGAATACAGCACCAATCTTTTGGGTTCTTCTCTCAGGAATTTGAAGAATAAAAGTCACAAACAACCATGGAAGGAAGAGTAAAAGAAGTAGGATTTATGTAACAAAAGAGACCAGAATCCACAAGGCAGAGGAGCACCTGGAAGCAGGACAGCTTCTGATGCATGTTAGAAAGGGGTTTATATGTTTTGGGGTGGATAAGCATAATTAATATTCAGGGAAATCAGGCATGAAGAAATATACCAACATCATTGGTTGAAATCTACGTAAAACATGTATTGAAATGGAGCACCAACATCATTTGTTAAATTTTAAGTAAAACAGGTGGTAAATTCTTTCTAGTTCCTACCTGTGTCTACCCCCATTTCTTAGTTTTCCTTTCTCTGAGACAAAGGATTGGCTCCCACAGGTGAACCTCATGGTCATTTGCATTTGATAGCCCTGAGCATACACCTTAATGGTTCTCTGCAGGGCAGCTTCTAGGTGTGGTGGAATGTGGTCTATGGTCCTAACTGCCTAGCCAATTTACTATCTCTCCTAAACTGTCTCAGTGGTGTGGGTTAAACCCACATTACATACTTCAGAGTTTCAGACCCATTCTGTTACCACAATAGCATCCTCAGTAGCTTCCGCCACAGCCCCATGCCTCCAAGCTCAGCTCAGATCCTGGCATCACATGCTTTGGTGTAAAGTACTATCCAGTTCTGACTCCTCCTACCTCAAGGTGTGTGGGGACTTCTCTCCTTTGTCTGGGCATATCCCTGAGACTGAGACTCAAGCAGCATCAGGTGGCAATCACTGTCATGCTGGGAAGTAGCCTGCTGCTCATCAGCCATTTGCCATTTGGCCTGAGCCTGGCCGAGTTCAAGTTTCCCTATCTTCATCCAGAAGGTGCCAAAGCTGGATATGTACAACTGTGCTCTCCAGACCTCCACACTATGCTGGTGATTTTGGGGCAATGTCAAGTCAAGTCATCCTGCTCCAAAACCTCTAAAGGCAAATTGATTGACCTGAGTAATGAACACAGCTGGAAGAGTTGAGCTGGGTATGCATGCAGGCACAGGCCTGCTCTACATGGAAGGCCTGCCCTACATGGAAGGCCTGCCCCAAGAAGTAAGGTGTCTGCTGGTGGTGTGAGGAGGAGAACTAGGGGTGACGACACAGTTGAACCTGTATGCCAGCAGTGGGAAGTGTATGGTTCCATGTTTGCACTCCTGCCCTGGAGGAAAACGTGGAGCCGCTACTGGACATACTGACCTTCGTGTTCTAAGTGCACAATGAAGAGGTAGCTGAACTGCTGGCTACAATGCACACAACCATGCAGGCTGCACATGAGGTGGACATGGCTCTGGTAAAACAAGACCTGAGTTGCTTGTTGATGGAAGTCCACGCCCAGGATGATGAGTTTTGTGAAAAACTGCAGTCAGTTAAGAGGGGTTGGTCCCATGGGTGGTGCAAATCATACTTCAGACTCCAACAATCTGCTTCCTGTTTGCCAGGGAACTGAGCAGGTTCCTATTGCCAGGCTCTTCCACCATAGTATGCTGCCTTAACTTAGACCCAGAGCATAGAGTCAGTAGTGTATAGACTGAGACCTCTGAAACCATGACTCCTAATAACTTTTCTCCTTGAAGTGGCTCTTGTCATGCATTGGGGCACAGTGACACAAATCTGACAAAATACACATATACAAACATTTTCAGAAAAGAGATATTTTGGCAAATGTTTTAACTGATGATAAAAAAGTATGGAAGCAACTGAAAGATTACATACTTTGGGGAAAATGACCATGACGTAAATATTGCTGTGAGGCCACAGTGATGACTGGTGCACAGGTGGTGAGAACAATTCAATTAGACAAAGTGAAGCAGTAAGGAGAGTTTTTTCGAGGATGTTTAACTGTGAGGGTGCAGTGGACAAAGACATTTGTATGTGGACTTTGAAGGGATCTGTGCTTATGTATGCCTCTAAGTTCTTTGTTCACATTTGTAGGTCTTTTACTACAAGTGGTGCATGCTGAGTAAAGTGGTAATTAACAGATCCCCATTCCTTGCTGATAAAACTGTCCATACACCAAATATTTGTTCGAGAACTTTAAAGCAGATTCATGCAATGGAAATTATAATGTATGTGACATTAAGCAGGGACTTACCTTTCCTAGATTGTTGTGGATCAACCTTGGGGGGGTCTCTGCGAATGCTCCTCACTCCTCAGAAAGGTTGGGATGTATTTTCAAAAACAGAATCTTGGTGTTTACACTTTGGGAAGTTATCCACTCTGATAACAGAAAACAGAAATAAAGCAGAACCAAAGGGAAATCCTTAGGCTCACATCAGTTCTGCTTATTGAGGTGAGGTGACACCTGAGGAAAGGTTCTCCAATTTATCCTCCCTCACATATGATATCACTTACACAAGTAAAATATTACCCTACTACAAAATTAATCATTTTTAATGTAAGAACTGGGGATTTGAATTGCCTTTATATCTGAAGTGTAAATTAACATGTTTCTCTTTTCGTTTTTTCCACATAATGCAGTTTCAAATGCTTGATAATATTAAGCATTAAGAGATAAAACTGTAAAAGTGCCCATTCTACTATATCTGATCTGATCATTGCCGTGAGATTATTTTTATCTTGCGTTCAGTTACTTTTGATGATATTGCCTCTTTATATAAACTTTTCCCCTTTGAATGAGTGTATAAAATAGTTGCACATCACTGGTTTGGTGGAGTGCTTGATCCAAGGTTTCAGTTTACATGGATAGATGACTTTGTGAAGGGCTGTTAATTCCTGGAGGGACAAGGCCCTTTTGGAGCCTTGACACAAAATATTCCCTACATAGCTTCAATACAGCCATTCAAATGGTTTTATTAGCTAACATTACCAAATAGCTTTCTGAGTTAATTAGGGGTCTGGGCCTCATAGAAATCACTCTGTTTCCAAGGTGAAGCACTGGTGATGTCAGAAGAAATATCCACTTACTGTGCAGGTTTCCCTTGGGGGAGCAAGGATTATTTGTGTTACTGTTTCCTGGAGTTCTTATGCATCTCAGGTGCTCCTTATGTTTCAGTGAATCCCCATTGCAGTATTTACCATTTCCTGATAATTTGTTCATGATGAAGCCCTTGAAGTTATAGAACGACAACCCCTTGACCCAGCACAGTTATCTTGGACAGGCCAACTCATTTCATAGTGACCACGTGTGCTTTGTTTATCTTTTAGGTCCCCGAGTTTATTGTCCATTAGTTTTCATAGTCCTCTGTGACTTGAAGACCTAACTGTGACTCAATGAGACATGCAGGCAAATACATCAGATTCTTATGGACTGATGCCTTCCGAGAGATTTAATTGAAGCAACAAAAGGAAAACCCTTTGTGACACCAATTAACCTATGTATTGCAAAGTTAATTTACGATGCCAACACCTTGTATTACCTGCTTGAATATCCTAGAAGGACCTAGCAATTTCCACTGCCTACGTGGAAGTTTTGAATTTGCAAACACATATGCCATTTGGAAGGAACTGTTCCATGCTAAATGGAAAGTTGAGTTTGGGGACATTCCTTCACAATGTGTATTCCTTTGGTTTAATTATGGCCAGAAGGAAATGGCTTTCTAGAAACACCGGCTTCACGTAACCTTTCTGAAATCCTTTGTGTTCTCACAATTGTTGCAATCACTGTGTTTCAAAGGCCAAATACTGTGAAAGGTAGCAAGCAGTACAGGTAGTAGTAGACCAGAATCAGAAATCTCTCACAGAAGCTGAATGATTCTTAGGCACCCAAGAATCAATTAGTGTCCATGTGAGGAATGTTTAACTGTTAGTTAGAAGAAACCAGTTTCCTAAACGCCCATTGAGAACAATGTGGCAAATGCAGAAAATGTAGGAATTGTAGAGAATAAAGACATTCTCTGGAACTGGCTTCCAGTGAAGGATCTTCCTTCAGGCCATTCCCCCATGGGAGGCATCAATGATGAGGACTTTGAGAATGCCAGCAAGCCCAGGCTCACCCAAGAGTAAGCCACACATGCAGATGGTACACAGGGGAGGCCCCTTGCTGTAGAACTGGGCAGTTTGCACAACTGGTGTTGCTGGTCTGGCACTTTTCAGGACTCTTTTAATGTGCTATTTGGGTTCCAAGGAATGCTGAGGCCTCTTCTTGGTAGAATGTGTTATCAGGGGGAACTGTGCCTTTGGCATGGAATGATGATGTTGGGGGAAGTGTGTGATCCCTTGAAGAATTCCCATCATTGTATTCTGGTTGTCTTCCTTTTCTAATCCCCTATCCCCCAGCTCAGTGAGCAGGCTTTTGAGCAAAGTGCCACTTATACAAATTGGATGGCTGGGTAACTTTGGAGGTAAGGTCAGTGAGGTGGGCGTATGTGCTATGCTACTACAGATGTATTACCACATCATGCCTGGGCAACAGGAGCTGAGGCAATCTTTCTTTCTGAATACAGGTGGAAGTGGTTGGGGCATCAGCCATGTCTGGGGAGGTGGGAGCGCTAACTGTGGTTGTACTGGATCTTTTCTACAGGAGGATAAACCAGTTTGTGCATTGTAGCTGCACTGGCCTCATACTTGTGGCTGGAGTGTAAGGGATCCCCTTCTGTCAGGTGCAGTGGACACTTCATGACAAATCTCGTTTGGGTGGGGAAGTCTAGGAAGCAGCATTTTTTTTATGCCCCAGAATTGCTCCTTCAGCTGCTTTAAATGCCTCTGCAGGAAGGAGGCTGCTTTATAACAGTCCTCAATCTCACAATGATTTTTGCCAGTGATGTCTTTTGTCATTTGGACACCCCAAAATTCCAGTTAGTTTCCCTTGCTATGACAAATAGCTGAGATAATCATTTAAAAAGGTGAAAGAAAGGTTTATTTTGGCATAGGGTTTCAGACTTTCCAACCATGGTAATGTGGGCCTGTCACTTTGTGGCTGATGTGCCAACATTCCCTTGGCCTCCACCTCCTGCAACTCTCCTCCCTTCCAATAGTGACAAAGGCTGGGGATCCAGCCTTCCACACATGGGCCTTTGAGAGACATTCAGGGTCTGGAGTATAGAATCCAGTCGACCTGTTCAGCACTGTCGACAGGCAGAGACCCAAATACTCTAGTCCTAATGCTCTGACATTCCAAGGGGTGGAAATTTGTGGGGTTGGTGTGGAATGGTAACTGGACATTTTGGCAGTATACAGGGAAGTCTGAGCCAATCAGATAGGATTTTGTCAATGGTATGAGTCTCTAGCAGGTCCCAAGTGTATATGTGCACCTATGTACCAGAGTGCACCTTGCAATTCAGTGACTCCCCTCAGGAGGATGTATGCTTAGATTCTAACTTGTGAGTATTGGATAGTTTGTGTTTTCAGAAGGAAAAGTCTGTACAGAAGCATGTGTAATCTCAAATGTCAAAGTCCATTCACAATGTCTACCTTCTGTTTGTTTCCTCCTTCAACTTCCGAGAACAACATGGTGTTTGGAGTTCCAAGAAACAAGGTTTGGGTTTGCAGAAATATGTGCCCTTTGAAATCAGAAGCATCGTTTCCAGCCCGAAAGCTGAGTGTGTGAGTTTTGCTTCAGCATACATAATGAGTTTTCAATATGTCATGTTAAAATCAGCTTTCCTTCAGCTGTGAGTTTCACATTTATTTCAGCGCTTCCTTGGGTTTTGAGGAAGGAAGGAAGGAATGCCTAGTTTTCAATGAGAAAACTTGAGTGAAATCCCAAAAAACATGCAGTAGCAGGGCAGATATCAGTAGAAGTAAACACGATGCATGGCGATATTTTCCTGAGCCTATTTCTACCTCAAAGGATGCATATGATTTATTGATTCCCTAAAAGAGCATCTGCCATTTTTGATACTATGTATATAAAGACCAATAAGGTGTCCTGTTACACTTAAAACTATCTGGAAGCACTAGGTTCATGGAGTGTGTGGTATCAATGTTTCAGTTTGCAGGGGAAGATGGCTCTTGTAAAGGGCTGTTAGTCCCTGGAGGGAGAAGGCCCTTTTGGGTCCTTGCCACAACACGTTTCCTACTTTGTTTAGTGCAGCCAGAAGTTAAACTGGACTTAGTAATTAACCCGGATATTTTACCATTTATGATCATACTACAGCAACACAGTTACACTAATAGTTTGTAGCACCACAATCCCCAATAGCTAAATTATGGAACCCAGCCCAATGCCCATCATTGGTAGAATGGCTCAAGAAACACTAGTGTATGTATATACAATGGAGTTCTACTCATCTTTTAAGAAGAAACTGAGGCTTTGGCAAGAAAATGGATGGAATTGAAAAAAATCATGCTAAGTGAAATTAGCCAAACTCAGAAACTCAACGATCAAAGGTTTTCACTAATCTGTGACAGTTACAGTAAAAGAAAGGGAAAGGTGAGAATAGGACACAATTTTATAATACATACAGTAAACATGAGTTAATGAGCAAACTTGGTGAATCCTGGTTGTATGGATGACATATGGGACAGGAGAGGAGCAATTAACAGGAAAACAGGAGATCCATAAGCATTGTATGGTGTATTTTTCACGTCTGAGGTACTGAGTAGTTCTCATGCAGTCATTAAATACACTGGAAAATTATATACACATAAATGATGGCTAAACGTGGGAGTAAAGAGCCTGCAGAGAGGGAGAAGTGAAGGGAAGAACTGGCTAGGGAATTAGATGAAAATGTATAATACGATGTGCATGTGTGACTGGGCAACAACAAATCCTTTTACTACGTCATATTGTGATACATCAATAAAAAAGGAAAATCAAAATCAGTAATATTTTTAGTTAAAAAAAGAATGACATTTTCATTATGTCTAAATCAGGGCTCAGCAAACATCATCCATGGACTGACCACCCATTTTTTTAAATAAAATTTTATTGGAAAACTAAAACAAAGTACTCTGTCACTGAAGTATGCATTCATGTTTCATAAATTACAAGAACAATTTTGAACTGTACGTTGAATATTTACCATCTATATTTATGTAGTTATTGAAACTCAGTATTTTAGTAAAGTATGCATTCTTGTAAATTATGAGGATGACCTGGAAAGGACCAGCCTGAAGTTGGCTTCTATAGTGGCCTCTTCACACATACCAACACTCTGATATGTTCAATCCAATGTGCTATCTGATGCAGAAGTGAAGCACATCTGTGAATACAAGATATGTCAATTAATAACTAATCACATATTTGTGTAATCTATTGTAAGTAGCTTAAGGGGGAATTAAAAATACTGAATTCAAATCAAAGTGCATCTATTAAACCAACATAGACCTCAGCTGCTTGCTGAAGTCTACTTGTTGCAGTTGTTAGATGAGTGTGGAATGTGCCAAGCATGCCATCAGAAACACCCTGCATCAGAACTGCCCCTGCACTTTTGTCACCTGAAGGTGGTTTCTAATGAGAGGCCAGAGGCAGTAAAGGAGTGCTGGGTGAGGGACACCCTGGGCTCTCAGATCACAGTTTCCCTGGATGGTGCTTTCCAGAGAGAGACTCTTGTTCTTTCTGGGTCAAACTGGGCTTGGACGAGCAGCTCAGGTTGGAACTCTAGGAAGCTATAGAATATTTTGCTAAAGAAGATTCCTATAATGCACAAAGTAATGTCGATATTTTCATTGAAAAGTCATTCATGTCTCAAGTGCTTGGTGAAAACTGATTTTGCAACCCAAGTGTTGGAACCTCTTGTTCCTAGCTGAGAGTGAATGCAGGCCCCTGCTCCAGCTGAGGCCAGGATCAACTTGATGGGAGTTCTTGAGTTCATATACTCATTCTTTTACACCTCAGTCCCACCCCCATATCTACATATAGGAGCCATTCTTGGTCCACTCACCTTTCCATCTAAATCCTTTGCCAGGGCATGTCTTCCTTGTTCCACATCTCTTGATGATAAAGAAATTTCTGATCTGGAGAGAATGGACAGTCGCTTGGAATTATAGCTTGCTCCACAGAATCTCCTCTTCAAAGAATCACAGTTCTCTGCACATGACTCTACATAGACACCATTCAGAAAAAAACTTGACATATCCAAAGAGCAAATTCTTTTAGAAAATGTAAGAGACTGAAAGTGTACAACAGATACCATCCTTCCCATGCCCCAGAGTCATCCTTGCTTCATATACTGTAAATCCAATTGTGGTTCTTTGGGCTGGATTTCAACCCTGAAGAACTGCAATGTGGCATTTTTATTTCCTATTACGCTCCCATCATGGGGACTTTTAGTGTGCAGGCAGCACTCCCCATGATGTGCCATGAGCCCGAAAACAATTGCCATGGAAGATCTGAACTTTCTACACACTTGATACTCTCTCATTCTACCCAAGCCTTGGGGCTCCCTTGACATCTTTCGTGTTTCTCTTCACAGCACTTGTGCAATCATGCTATAATCCTGAGTTTGCTGTTCTCTGAATAGATGGATTGGTTTTGCCTTTCTTCAGCTTTTACCAGGATGTGGCAAATGTCAGGCTCAGAACAGAAATGGTGAAAGAGAAATCCAAGGAGAACTATCTGTGGAAAATATTTTTTCTTCTAACAAAGGATCATATTTTACAAATAGACATTCTCATCTTTAACTGAAAAATCAAAAACAAAGGAAATATACAAGTAGCACGTTGACTCCATAGGGCAAAAAGCCTGGGACATGAAAATGAAGTTGAGTTTCATCAAGATTGTGCTCTAATTTGATCTTACTTTGGGGTATATAACGTAGACAATCTCCCTTCCCAGGAAGAAAAGGGAGGACAAATAAACTGTGGAAAATTTCAGGAATGTTTTTAGACCTACCTATAGTTCATGGTATCCTCTATTATTCTTTATTTTTGTTTCCAATGTGTAATAGTGCTGAGCTTCAAAATTGGAAACACTTCTCAAAAAAGTCATTGTTGAAGTTTTACTGAAAGTGTAAGACACACTGTGATATTCTCACTTTTCCTTATTTAAAAACTCTTTATTTTGCATTAAACATTCATTGAAACTGCCAGGCATGGTGGGGAACATATGTAATCCCATCATCACAGGAAGCTGAGGCATGACATTTGGGAGGTCAAAGCCAGCTTCAGAATCTTAGTGAGGCCTTACAAATCTTAGTGACACGCTGTCTAAAAAGAAAAAATGTGAAAGCCTGGGGAAGTGCCTAAATGGTTACACACTTCTGAACTCACTCACCAGGGATTCAATCCCTGCTACCAAAAGTAAACAAGAAAATAAGGAAATAGTCAATGAAACTGTTGATGTGTGATATTTTGATTATTATTATTCATGTAATGTTCCAGGAATTGAAGTCAAGGGCACTTAATTGCAGACTAAGTGGAAAGGTTTCAGTGCAGTTACAACTGACAGTTGTGGGCGATGCAATCGCCCACAGGCTGCAATCTAAGCCAATCCTATGTTGCTGGGTAAGCACACATCTGAGAAAGCTGAAGTTTAGCAACCCTTTGGACAAAATCGTTCTTCCCCATACCAGAAGCTAAATTTAATATTTCCAGTTCATAATCTTACTGCATATATCCAGAATGTGCTAAAGATCACAGTGAACATGAGAAGATCTGTACACTCCTCCCACTCTGAGGTGAGCAGTGGTCTGCATCCTTGGATACTATTGTTCAGACAAATGACAATGTCCTTAGACAATGTTTCCCTTCCTCACACAACAAAATATTTTCCTGGGTTGTATGTGAACTTAAGCATACCATAGGGAAAGATTTCTTTTTCTGTTTGTTTCCATATCTCAGGATTCTGTACAAAGTTATGGCAGAGAGATGGTGTAGATGGGCAAAATGATGAAAAGAAAGACGAGCTAACTGGTGTTCCATGCTGGTAAACTCAGGAATTCATGAGATGGAGGCAATGGATTTGCATGCTTGAGACTCTTGTCTGCAACTTAGATATGCCCCATACTACCATGTAGCTACTTTGTTCTTTTTTGAATAAATCAAGTGAACTTAAACATAATCACTTTTTCTGTAAGGGATGCCAATTTTCCTAATGATTTCAAGTACAAATTCCTCCCTGACAGCTACCACTTGCTATCCTTTAATATGATTTCCAATATAACTCTATCAGAGCTCTTACTGCCACAATTTGGAGTCCTTCCCAATGTCCTTTGTACTCTGGGACTCGAGGAATATTTTTATAGCAACTGTACTTGTGCCTATTTACCATTACCTAGTAGGATCTGAGACAGTGCTATCACTATAGAATACCTGTGAGAGCATGTCACTTGTGTAACCTGCAGGATAGGAGGCCACACAGTGCCTACCTGACCACAGGGCTCCTGTCCACACTCTGGGCCATGTGCTTGCTGACAGGTTTCTCCTGGCACTCACAGAGGGACCTGGCTTATGGCTCAATTTGTTGATGGATGGAATACTTACTGAGTCACTGAATACTGTCTGCTTCTCTGAGGAGGGTTCAGAAAATAAAACAAAAGTACATTCTTTAGCCAGAAAGAAAGTAATTTTATGCAGAAATGTATACATTTCAACATAAATATTGAGAAATAAAAAAGATTTTTTACCAGAATAATACAGAGGAATATACGGCAGATTCTATGTTTCTTCCCATCACAGAAAAGTAAATAATTAAGTTCTAATGAGAAACAATTTCACTCAATCAAGAATAAGTCATTAGGGAGGGAAGATGGCGACCAGAAGAGTGACAGCATTTCCTGAGGCTCCGGGTCTGCTTGGGAAAAATCCACTGCATCCACAATTTTCCAAGGTGCATCCAGGGGAAACTATATTTGATTGTCTACTATAGTTTGTGAAGCTTTTCTAAGGAGCTGAGTCTTAGGAGTTTTGCGAGAAGAAAAAAAAAAGAAGGGGGGGATTTTCCCCTCCTGCCAGGGGCACAGAAGGCTGCCAGTGTGGACAGCCTGCCAGAAAGAGTTCTGTCTGCCCCGCCAGGATTGCTGTGTTCAGCTGTTTGCTTGGCGTTAGTGGAGCAATTGTAGGAGCTAGGAGATAGGGAGTTTTGTTCTGTTCTATCAAGAACGGGAACGGCTCCCTTCTGTTCCGCAGCTTGCTGGTCACATTCCCCACCGGCAACAAGGAAGGGGCCTCAAGCAGCAGTAGCCGAGACTGCGGATGCGAGCAGAGCCTCAGATACTGTTGCTGAAACAGTCCACACCCTAAGTAAAACACTCGTCTGCCAAGCTCGCTCATTGTGGGGAGCGATACTTGTACCGGGATACAGCCCGAGACTGAGAGACATTCATATTGAGGTCCCAGAGACGCCCTCATTGTCTATAGATACAAGATTTCATTAAGAATTTTTTATTTGTTATTTTTGTTTTCTTTTACTTTTTTAGCTTTTAAATTTTTTATTTCATTATCTTTTTAAAATTTTTATTCTTAGTTTATCTTATTTTTTACTTTAGCATATTTTATTTTATTTTTTAAAATTTTTTATGCAGGTTTTTTTCTCTTTTTTCTTCTTTCTTTTCTTTTTTTCATTCTTCCTCTCTTTCCCTTTTCTAGCTTTATGGTTAATACTAAAGTTAGTGTTGGTGGATGTAAATATTTATTTGTGTGTATATATTGGTGATTGGCTACTATTCTAAGTCTTCTCAGTCCTTACTGCTACCCCTATAACATTAGATTCCAACCAGGAAAATGTTCCATGATAGCATGATAGACTCTACCCTTGGAGAGTGAACAGAACTACGCCCCATACTAACGTCTTCCTACCCTGTACTCTGATAATCCTTAAATATAAGCATTTTTCTCTCACCCTCACCCAAAGTCTTTACCCTTCCGGCATCCCAATCCTATATTTTCCTTGACCTACTCCTCCCTAATCCCTTTTCCCTCTTTACTCGAAAACAAGAGTGATTTCTTACCTCCCCAACTCACCTCCTTGAATTCCTAGTCATCCCCTCTCCCCACTTTCGGAGAAACCCTGATATCTGAAGAAATAGACACGCTTCAAAACGAACATTGGCATGATCTCATAATTCGCTGTGAGTTCTCTCTCGAAGTAACCCATTACAACGAAACAACGCCATAAGAAGCTCCGATTACTCCACCAAGAGCAACTTTCTTGAAGTACAAATCACGCTCTTGGACCCAGAAAATGAGGAAAAGAGGAAATAATTCACTTCCTCAACCCCAAAGCTCTCCATCAAAGGATCCCATGGCTGGAGCCCTAAATGAAAATCAAAGGCATTGTGTCAGCATTATGATTAGTAGTGCAATCAAAGAGTTGGGAGATGAAATAAGGATAGAGTTCAGACAGAAATTTCAAGAGATGCAGGACAACTTCTACAGGGAAATAAGGGAGCACTTCCTTGAAATGAGAGATCAGGTTAACAAAGATATAGAAATTCTGAAAAGAGATGTAGCAGAGCTATCAGGATGAAAAAATACGGTTAATCAAATCAAATCCTCTTTGGAAGAAACCAACACCAGAGCTTACTCTACTGAAAACAGAACATCAGCTATTGAAGAACAAGTATCGGAAAATGAAGATAGGCTAAACAACATAGAGTTCAAAGAAGATAAACAGGATAAACAGCTTATGATACATAACCAGAACTTCCAAGTAATATTTGATGAGATGAGGCATAATAATTTGAGAATCATTGGCCTGGAGGAAAACTCTGAACAGCAAACAAGAGGCTTAAAGAACCTTTTAAGCGAAATCATAAGTGAAAACTTCCCACATTTTACTATCGATACGGATTATCAAATACAAGATGCTTATAGACTCCAGATAGACCTAATCAAATGAGAAGCTCGCCAAAATATATCATATACAAAATGAATAACAGAGAAATCAAGGAGATAATTCTAAAAGCTGCTAGAGAAAAGCCCCAAATCACATTCAGAGGCAAACCAATTCAGAACAATATGGATTTTTCAGAGCAAACAATGAAGGCCAGAAGAGCTTGGAACAATATCTTTCAAGTGTTACAAAATAACAACTTCAACCCAAAGATAATATATCCTGCAAAACTCAGCTTCAAATATGAAGGGGAAATTAAATACTTCAATGACAAACTCAAGTTAGCAAGATACATGAACACAAATACGGCTCTACAGAGCATTCTCAAAGATGTACTCCATTCTGAAGATAATACCAACGATATGCTAAATCCTTAAACAAGGACAAGTCAATTATCACTCTATACAAAAATAGACTTTCAAGATGACTCAAAACTCTGTAATCAATACAAAGTCTGCGAACCAGCCTCCCATATCTATTCTATCCTTGAATGTGAATGGTCTCACTGCCCCAATTAAAAGACACAGACTGATCCACTGGATCAATAAAACAAAATCCAACAATATGTTGCCTGCAATAGACACATTTGACACTCAAAAATAGACACAGGCTGAAAGTGAAAGGATGGCAAAATGTCTACCAGGCCTGTGGCCCAAAAAAACAAGCTGGTGTAGTGATTCTAATATTAGACAAAACTAATTTACAACTAAAACTAGTCAGAAATGACAAAGAGGGTCACTTTATCATACTAAAAGGATAGTTCATCAAGAAGATATAATGATAATCAACATTTATGCCCCCAATTACAACCCTCCCAAATATATGGAAAAAGTCCTTAGGACGTTAGTCCCCTCATCGAACTCAACACAATAATCCTGGGGGACCTCAACACACCACTATCAACTCTAGACAGATCATCAAAACAAAAAATCAATAAAGATATCTCCAATCTGAACTACTCTATTAATCAATTGGGCTTAACATACATTTATAGAATATTCCATCCTATGAAAGCTGAATTTACCTTTTTCTCAGCAGCACATGGATCCTTCTCTAAAATAGACCACATCCTAGTTCACCGGAATAATCTCAGCAAATATAAAAAAGTGGATATAATCCCATGTATTCTCTTAGATCGTAATACTATGATCTTAGCAATCAACAACAAGAGAAACAACAGAAACTACTCAGATACTTGGAAATTGAATAATTACCTCTTAAATGAAGGATGGATAAAAGAGGAAATGAGAACAGAGATTATGAAGTTTTTGGAATTGAACGAGAATGAGGAAACAACATACCGAAACCTCTGGGACAGTATGAAGGTTTTCTTTTTTCTTTTTTTTTTTTTTTT
>PVKS010031678.1:12070-23339 GCA_004027875.1 Aplodontia rufa | reverse complement strand
TCACAATTTTCCTGTAAAGTAAGTAAAAGTATTATTCCAATTTTGAAAATGAGAATACAGATGCTTGGAGAGATTAAACAATTATTCAAGATCATTAAGATATGAAACATAAAAAGGAAATACAAGCCACGATTCCTGCCCTGGGGAAGTGAATGATTTGTTGTTTAGTTGGGGAGCAAAATTAAAACATATACAAAATTATTGACCTTTACAAGACCTTATGAGCAAGTGCCTAATTACATGGTTCAGGCTGGAAGTGCTATAGATGTTCAGGGAACATGACTGATGAAGGTCAGCATGTGTGTTAGCTTTTTTTTTTTAATCTGCTAACACATATTCAAATTCCCTTAGGTGCTACATGAATAGGCATGAGCAGTAGGAACCTCAGGCTGCTGTTAGACATTGCAAGAAACCAGGAAAAGACCTACAGAGAAAGTTCAAGGGAAAAACAAACTGAGGTAGACCTGGCCCCATGGAATCTGGACTCGGGAAGTTGTACCAAATCTAAGGGTGCTCTACTGACAGGTCAATCTTGTGGCCTGGAAGCTGCAGGAACCCTGTCTGCTTTCTCAATGGCTCCACCATTAATGTAATGTGATCATTTACTAGTGTTTTTAGTCCTGCTCAGGACTTCCTCTGTCTCTCTCTTTCTCTCTTACTTTTTTATTCTTTTCCTATTCACTTCCTTTTCCTTTATGTTCTATTTATTTATTTTTTTTATCACAGCTGATACAAATAAGGTTTTATTCTTCTTCCTTAACTTCTGTAAACGAAAATAGATGGAATATGTGAAAAACATTTTGTGACCTGGTTAACTTGATTGAAACTTCCATCATATGTAAGTTGTGTTACTTTTTAATAAAGATATTCCAACATCATACAGTTCTTTCTTCTTTTTCAATAGCAATTCCAAAATTTCTATGGAGTCTGGACCATGGGCAATCATTTTCTGGAAAGGACCCTATTGTGTTTTCCGGTTTGTGAGTCAAAGGGGAGAATCAATATTATATGAGCACTTACATAACAAGAGAAAACAATTTTTGACTGATTTTTAATTAATAATATTGAAAATTTAACAAAAATAGTTGCATTCAGTATTTATTTTTCTTTTTTCATGTTGGGATCAAACTGAGGGTCTTTCTTTTGCTGGTCAAGTCTCATCCACTGAGCTATACCCTCAGTCCTAGAGTATAGAGAGTATAGTATTTTTTAAAAAAAAAATAGAAAAGCAAAACACTGCTTGATGTGGGGATCAATGCTAAGGTTTTCTACTATCACATTGATTACCATGTTTATCTATAAAATCATACTTAGCTGTTAGACAGACAATGTGGTATGAGTTTGCTGATCTAGATCCTAACTCCCACACTTTGAGTTGAAGCTTCAGGGTAATAGAGGCAGACTTTTTTTTTTTTTTAAGAGAGAGAATCAATTTTATTTAGTTTTTCATGTGGCTTTTTGTTGTTCAGAAACTTCGTTGTGTGCGTGGTGCTTGGGTTTGAACTTGTGCACTTGCACATGCCAGGCAAGTGCCATAATCACTAAGCCACTGCTCCAGGCCCAGACTTAATTGTTAATTATCGTGAGAGTTGACTGTATGATGGGAGGATGCGCAAAGTCTCTGAGGGCCCTTCCTGTAACTGAGGAAGTGGCTGAGGCTGAGGGCGGGAGCTTCATGCAGTCAGGACTCCCTCTCTCTTTTCCATAGAGATAACCAAGATGGCGGATCTCATTGATCTGGTTACGCCTGATTGCCCTTATTTAAGTAGCTTTTGCACCTGGAAACTCATCAGTTCCTCCCCAGCCTGTTGAGTACTGGCATAGGTTAGGAGCCCACCCTTGTCCAAGTCAGCTCTGGTCAAAAATTTCAGTCACATGGAACATGGTCACAATGCAGAAGTTGCTCCTTGAAACAGCTGTATCCCTAGTGCTGGGGTCACAAAAATTTCCATTACTGGGGACCTCTGAGTGTAGTAGGCACCTTGACTGTCCTATGGGGAAGATACGATGAAGGAGAGGACCTTGAGGGCAGGAGTGTTCAAGAGGGTATTTTAGCTTGGGAGGAAAACGTCTTAGAAAAGACATAGTGGATGAGCTGAGTTTAGGCTCTGGTAGAAGAGATTGAAAGGAAAAGAAGAGTGGGAATTAAGGTCACATGTGTAGACCCAGATTAGGGAGGCAGAGACATTTGGACAATAGTTGTGAGGCCCTAGGGAGCTGTGAAGGGTTTTGGAGTACAGCAGCCAAGTGAAAATGGTATTTAAGAATTGGTCTGGCCCAGGTGTGAAGCTGGCAAAATTAGAGTCAGGAATTCTGCCAGACTCCTTTCTGTCATTATGTCCAAATATCCAAGATGATCCCTTATAAGGAGGAAGCTTCATTTTGGATTATGGTTTCAGAGGCTTCAGTCCATGGTTTGGTGGGTATGTTGCTCTGGGCCTATGGAGGGGCAGCACATTATCAGGGGAGCCTGTGGCAAAACAGAACTACAGTGAGGGAGAGGGGGAGAGGGAGCAGGACAGAACGCGAGCCAGCAAGAGAAGTAGGGAGGAAGAAAGTTTAGAAAGGAAAGAGAGAGAGAGGAAGGAGCCACAGTCTAATATCCCCTTCAAGGACATGTTTCCAGTGGCCTAACTTCCTCTCACTCCTGGGACTGGTGACTTTTACAGGAACCACCACCTCCCAATAGCCACCCATGCTAGAGACATGGGCTTTGGGGGGGACATGTATCCAAACCTTAGAAGATTCCACTTAAGGGTTGGTTACATTCATTTAGATGTGTGACAGGGAAATAGGAAAACAGGGTTCTTTTTTGGAGAGATTTTAGTTTCTTATCCTTAGGCACCATTTAGAAGTTTTAGTTTTCTTCCTGTCTTAGGCAATTAATATACTCACATGGCATCTGTTTATTAGATACTCACATGGTCCAGTTTGAACAACAACAAGAGACATATTGGAATGAACTCAACTCATAGGCTAGGTTGGTAATGAGTCACGAGTTGTTTTAAAAATAGCTATTTTGTTTACTGAATTCACCTGCTTGCTAAATTCCTGAATTGAACTCCCATAACTTCTTGTATAGTATTTATACTCCTCTAGTTTCTGTTGGACTTTTATCTTTTCTTCTCAAAAACTGTCTTCTCAATTTTTTTCTTATTCATTTTATTCAGAAATTTATTTGTTGAACAATCAAACAAGCTTCTAATAAAATAACATAATATATATATAAATTCTGAAAACTAGATTTACCGCCAAGAGCCCCCCCCCCAATTACCTACTCTTATCCCTCCCCCCCTTCCCAATACATCTCTCCAAATGCCTTAGGTTGTATGACATTACACCTTATCCAGATTTAAAACATGATAATAGACCTCCTTTCTCAACGGCCAGGTTCTCTTCTCAATTTTTGCAGAAACACCCTTAATTTTCATTCTCTAATTTTTACATGTTCTTATATTCTACTGCCTGACCACCAGCAAGTTAACTCAACCTCTGTGGTCCCTCCAGAAAACATGGTGCCCTGAATACATAAGAGAGTTGGATGAGCTATTCTTCAAGGAAATACCTGAGTCTTTTAAAGCTTCTTAAAATACAAAATTTAAAAATATGATTAGCAAACAATACACACCAATGATGGGTTTGTGCATCCTAAACTAACACGAATTGTTAGCTTCTCTATTGTGTTTTGAACATATTCACAAGATTCCATAAAATTCAAGGTGGATGATCCACCATTATTTAATACACTAAGAAACAAAAAAAATTATTACCAATTAAACTACGACAATGAATGTTCATAAGATACTACCTAAATTTAGATATTAAAATGTGGGAAATGATGCTTTAGAGTTGGTGAATTATGATGGGTCAGGAGAATGTTTTGAGTCATGTTTTCAAATGGAAAGTAAGCTGGTGATAGCCCGCATCCTGGCCCAAACCCTTGTTGAATTCCAACTTGAATACCACCTAATCCTATTCTTTATAAATGTTTTTTTTATCGGTACATTATCATTGTACATAATAGTGGCATATTTGTACACATACATAATTTGATCAATCTGATTTTCCAGTACCTCCTTTTTCCTCCTTTCCCTTCTCCTGCCCTAGAATCCGACTTCCTCTACTAGTTTCCCTTCTTTTCTTTCTTTCTTTTTTTTTGGTACCAGGGACTGAACCCAATAGGGCTTAACCACTGAGCCACATCCCCAGCCCTTTTGAAAAAAATTTTAAAAAAGTTTTATTTTGAGTCAGGTTCTCACTAAGTTACTCAGGGCCTTGCTAAGTTGCTAAGGCTGGCTTTGGACTTGTCATCCTGCTTCAGCCTACTGAGATACTGGGATTACAGGCTTGCACCCCCCTCCACAGTCTCCCAGCCTGGCTTCCTTCTATTTTTTTTTTAAATTAGTGCATTATAATTACATATAAGGGCTGGGGATGTAGTTCGGTGATAGAGCATTGCCCAGCATGCTTGTGCTCAAAGCCCTGGGTTTGATCCCCAGTGCCACCAAAAACAAAAACCAACAAACAACCCCCAAAAGAATAGCAACAACACACACACACAAGATGGGATTCATTGGGGTATGTTCCTAACCAACTCCTGTCCCCTCCCCTCCTGCCCCTCTCTAGCTCATTACCTCATCACAAGTTCTTTTAACATGAGCAGAGACCTGTCTGTGAGCAAGGTAACTTCCCAGCCCTGCCGCCACTGCCTACACTGGGATGGCCATCCTCATTTGCCTCAGCTCTTATAATAGTCTCCTATTTTGTGTCCTTGCCTGGTCCTGCCCTATTCTATCCTCCATACTGAAGCCATTAACACTTCTAAAATTGAAACCTAGTCATATCAGTTTTCTTTTCTTTCTTTCTTACCTTTTTTTTTAAAGAGAGAGTGAGAGAGAGAGAGAGAGAGAGAGAGATAATCAATTTTATTTAGTTTTTCATGTGGCTTTCATTGCTTCAATACTTTGTTGTGTACATGGTGCTGGGGTTCGAACCTGCATACTCGCACATGGCAGGCAAGCGCCATTACTGCTGAGCCACAAGTTCAGCCCCCATTTTTATAAAAGAGAGAAAGAGAGAGAGAGAGAAAGAGAGAGAGAGAGAGAGAAACAGGACAGAGTGAGAGAGAGAGAGAGAGAGAGACAGAATGAATTTTATTTAGTTTCTCATGTGGCTTCCATTGCTCCAACACTTTGTTGTGTACATGGTGCTGGGGTTCGAACCTGCATACTTGCACATGCCAGGCAAGTGCCATAAATGCTGAGCCACTGCTCCAGCCCCCATATCAGTTTTCTTGTGTTATTTCTTTCCTCTACCTGGAATATACTTGTTTTCCTTCTTTCTTGGCCACAACTCTTCTCCTATGTCACTTCCTTGGTGGTGTCCTTTGTGGCAACATGATTAAAATTCTGTTGTTATTTTATGCTCCATTAGTATTTTGACCAGAGAGAAGATCCACAGTCTGATATTGGGTGGAGATGAAATCCAGGGCATGCATAGGGTCAGCGTGGTAGTAGAAAAGAATGAAAAGATCCAGCCCATGGTCTGCTTAGCAATTTCTGAATGATTGTTGAAAACCAAAAAGTACAATTACTAAGAGACTGAGATATGAACAAAAGGATTTCTATGGTTCTAACATGAGGAACCAAAAGGCCAGGAACAGGAATGCTGGTTGAAAGGGTGATGAGATTAGATCTCCCACTTGCTCTTCTTGGCTTGTTTATCTCGGGTTCTTCCTATCTGGGTTGGTTTTGCACCTAAAGCAGGAATTTGCAAAATGCAGCCCAGAGACTCCATTTCCTTGCTGCCTGAGTTTGTAAATAAAGTTTTATTGGAACATGGAATGCTAATTGGTTTATCTTGTCTCTGCCTGGGGCCACATGACCTGCAAAGTCAAACCATATCTACTGTCTGGACCTTTACAGAAAAAGTTTGCTCAGCCCTGTCCTAAATAAGGTATAAGAAGGGCACCATTATATGTATGCTGCATGGCACTTCAAGCAGTGACTTCTTGGTCCCCTCTGAAAAAGGAGAGAAGTCATCTGGTGTGTGGTTCATACTGGTAATCCCAGGGACTAGGGAAGCTGAGGCAGGAGTATGGGAAGTTTGAGGTCAGCTTGTTTTATTTTGAGACCCTATCTCAAAATAAAACAAAAAGGGCTGGGGACGTGACTCAGTGGTAGGACACCCGTGTGTTAATCCCCAGTACTACATAAACAAAACCAAAAAGTAAAAGATGAAATCAGCAAAAAGTAGCACATACATAGAAAAGCAGAAAAACCGTAAAAGCAAAGGACTGGCTAAAAAACAACAAACCCAAGGTTTAAGCCAAGGTCTCTGTCTGAATTAGTCCCTTTGAAAATGTCTGGAAGAATGTATTGTCTGTTGGGACAGCGGGATCAATGGCCAAGATCAGAGGCTTTGAGAAGTAAGAGGGAGCCCCTGGTGGCCTGGCCTTGAGGGGGGCTTTTCTTTCTTTCTTTTTTTTTTTTAACTCATGGAGACCAGTTCCTCTTCTTTCTTCATTTTCTCTTGCTTATCCCCTTCCTCACCTAGGCTGTGACAAGACCCTTCCTCCTTTGTTCTGTCCGCAGTCACCCTCAGCACTAAGCTGTGTTTAGGAAATCTGAAATCTGAAGACATGCTGGTGGGAGGACAGAGGCAGGTCGTAAGAAGCCTCTGTTTGTAGAGACGTACAAACCTCCGGCCCAGCCTGCTGAGGAGCTGTGCGGTTCCTGAGAGAACATATGTCACTCTGGGAGACATTGGGAAGTGATCATCTGACTCCCTGGCAGGCTCAGCCCGAGTAGCCTGGGGCCTGGAGAGGATATTTCTGTCTTCTTTCCCAACTCCTTTCTTTGCTATTTATATTCAAATGTCATCTTTTGTCAAAGGTCTGGGGTGAGAAGAGGCCATGGGGTCTCTCAGGTAAGCAGCTCACAGGCACTAAGACCAGCCCCCTGGATAATCTGACAGTGTGGCTTCCATCCAACAGGGCCATATGTCATGTAATCCTAACCTGGACCCTCTGCCAAGCCAAGCTATTCTTATTGTTATTCAGAGCAGGTTCCAAAAGAAAAATCTGGAAGGGGGTGTGGATCTTAGGGTGCATCGGAGGGTATACCTAAGTCAAAAGTCACAAAAATGCTCATCTGATCAGATATAAAGTCAAAATGACCCATTGATCAATGGTTAATGCCAGGGCTTTTCTTTCTCTGGGGCTGGATGGGAAGGAGTAAGGCAGGGGGACAGCCAGGGGCAAGGTGTGGTGATTTGATGTGATTGTTTAGTTCCTAGGATCCAGGGATGACATGGCTCTAAGAAGTGATATAGATATGGCTTTGCCAGCTGGTCCCTTAAACATTTCCAGCCCTCAGAAAGCCTACCTACAACACCCCCCTGATCCCCAACCATCCTAAGACCTGTGGGGAACACCCTCTCTGCACATTCCTGTTATTTGTTCTCTTGTGAGTTTTTTTTTTTAATTCAATTAAATAAACGATCACTGGCTCACTCTGGGCCAGCGATGTTGGAACACAATGCTGCTGTGTATATGTCTAAGTATGGGTTAGGATGAAGGCAATGCAAGGTCAAGGAGGAGAGGAATAGATTAAAAATGCTAGAGAGAGGCCTCGAGCGGTGGCTCAGTGGTTACGGGGCTTACCCGGCATGCGCAAGTACACGGGTTCAAACCCCAGCACCCACATACACAACTAAGTGTCAGAGTAACGAAATCCATGTGAAAAAGTCAATAAAAATTGATTCTCTCTCTCTCTCTCTCTTTCTCTCTCTCGCTGTTCTTATCTCTTTAAAAAATGCTAGAGAGAAGAAGAGGAGAGAGAGAGAGAAAAAAAGGGGGGCTGGAGAGAGAAATGGATAAATTTCACCTGCTTTTGGGGGAAAGAAGAGAGAGTTTATGGAACTGAAATATGAGCTTGAGAGAGAGAGAGCGAGCTAGAATTTCAGTGAGATAAAAGCAATACGGATTCAGCACGAGAAAAGATAAAGAGGAAGGAACGTAGACACATCTTGGTTAACAACACGTAGCTTAGTTTGAATAATGGATAAGCTATGGTTAGTATGTGTGGAAAGAGATATGTTAGATAGCTTCTATATCAGCGAGTATAAGATTTAGCTAAGAGTGGCAGAAACCAGAGGCAACTATGTCTTAAGATATAAATACGTAAAGTGTAGTAGACCCAGGGGCTGCAGTGGTACTCCTCTGTTTCAGGGACCTACATTCCTTTATCTTGTTACTTTATGGTTGTGTGCATTTTGTTAATAGTCCAAGATCGTAGCTTCACTGTGATAATTTTAATTGTTAACTTGACTGTGTTAAGGGAAGCCTAGATAGCTGGTAAAACATTATTTCTGAGTGTATCTATGAGGGTGTCTCTGGAAGAGATTAACATTTGGATCACTAGTGTTTGGATCCACCCTCACCAGTGTATGTGGGCACCATCCTATGTGCGAGGTCTAAATAGGATGAAAAGGCACAGGAAGGGTTAATTTTTCTCTTTCTCTTGTCTTGAATTGAGATGTCCATCTGTTCAAGCTCTTGGATATCAGAGTTTCTGGCTCTCAGATCTTTGGACTTCTGAATTTACAACAAGCTTCCTCCCAACCCTTTGGGCCTTAGTCTTGGAGTGAGGCTTACACCATTGGCCCCTTGGTTTTCCTCCCTTTGGACTTGATCTGAATTACACCATTGGATTTCCTGGGTTCCAGCTTGTAGATGGTATACTATGGGAATTTTAGGTCTCTATAATCATGTGAGATAATTTTCATAATAAATCTTTTTTCATACATATCTCTCTATATTCTATTGGTTCTGTTTCTCTGGAGAAGCCTTAGTTATACAATCATATTCTAGACATGGGGCAATGACCAAGGGACAAAGGAAAGCAGAAGCAGAGGGCATATGTGTTCTATCTCTTAGAGAAGGTTTGTAGAAACTACCACATAAGACTGTGTGTTCATTTCATTGACTAGAACTTCGTCACATGGGCACACCCAGCTGTAAGAGAGTCTGGAAATACACTTTGCATCATAGGTGTCTATGTTTCCTGCAAATTGCTGGTGATTTTATTACCACAGAAGGAAGGATTTATTTAGGGTTGGCTGGTAGTATACGCCTCAGGAGGACTTTGGATGCCAGGTTGAGAGGATTATAGATGCTAAATTTTGGGCTTGTAGGAAGCTTTGAAGGTTTTTTGTAGGGGAGTTATGTGAAAAAGAGCATTTTAGGAAGATTAATTGATCAGTAATATTTAGGACTACTAGGGAAAGAAAGAAAATGAGACCAGTAAGGTGACTGTAACATTGAGTGGAGAATTATTGTTGTCACTGAGATTGTAATGGAGGAAATAGATTTAAATCTCTTTTTTCTTTTTACTCATTAAACATGGTCTTACAATTAGGAGGGATTCATCATCAAACAAAAGGATAATGACAGAATAAGCCAAGGCTGGTGCCAGTCCCTGGTTTACCCTTCTCTTGGGTTCCCCATGGTTCCATGTTTCCCCCTACTTAAGCCCCAAGTTAATTGGACTTTTCCTGGAAGTCGGAGGTTCCCCTCTGATTAGATTCCCCCATACTACTTCCCTCTGGTCTCCTTGATGTCCTTCCTATTCCCTTCCCCCCTTCCCTGCCCCCCTCCCTATGTCCCCCAGGAACCTAGGCATGGTTCCCCGTGATCATGTAAAAATTCATACATGTTGATGTAGTTGTTAGGTGATTTAAACCTCTTTGAAAAAATAATATAACAGTTGTTCAGTTGAGAGCAGACATCAAAAAGGAGTATCTAAATCTGGGTGCTTGGGAGAATACTTGAATTACAGATATCAGCACAAAAAGCTGGCTTAGGGAAGATTGGGGTGGGTGTGAATATGTCAGATGTTGAGATTCTAATAAGACTTTCAGATCAGGTATAAAACAGCAGTTGCATTTGTGAGTTTAGGAAAATAAGGTAAATTAATTAGTTGCTCATGGGCTATATTTGGCTTTCAGATACAATTTGTTTGCCTTGCATGGGGTTGAACGGAACCACATCTAGAAATTGAATGAGCTGTAAATGATTTGCTTATTAAAAGGTGCATTTTGGGGGCAGTTTTCCAACTTCATTTGACAATCAGTAGTTTGTTTTTTTTTTTTAAGAGAGGGATAGAGAGAGAGAGAGAGACAGAGAGAATCAACTTTATTCATTTTTTCATCTGGGTCTTATTTTTCTGACAGTTGTGTATGTAGTGCTGGGGTTTGAACCTGGGTCATCGTGCATTCCGGCAAGTGCTGTAACCACTGAGTCACTGCCCCAGACCCAGTAGTTAGCTCTTATTCACATTGATTAAAGATTTTTGAATGAGGTGATAAGGTATAGAGCTGATTTGGTGAAATTTTTTTCACATTGATTGAAGATTTTAAATGACGTGATGAAGTATAGAGCTAGTTTGGTGAATCTTTATCCTCATTACGTTTTCTGGACAATCACATCTGGATTTAGAATGGGACTTTCCTTATTCGTGTGGCCCAGAGATCTTTGTTGGGCTAGGCACACATCTGGAATCTCCATCTACTTTATGACAGATTTCTGGATCTCTTTGAATGCCTGAGGGGCATGATTCTCAAAGCCCAGTCTCTATATTTGCTTCTGAATGTTGAAGGTGAGTTGTCAGGTCACCACCTCATTGATGGCAGAATGACACTTTTCCTTCTTGCCATTCTTCTTTGTGGGAGCCATTCCGCCAAACTCAGGTTGGAAAGAAAGAGTGCAGGGGCTTGTTAAATATCTGCACTGTTGGCTTTCTTTGCAAAATATCAGACTTGGAAATCAGTGGGCCCTTATTCCTACATGGTAACCATTGGCTAGAGTTGTGACTGAGCTATGCACTGTCTGTTGTGCTATGGTCCGCACCACTCCTTGCAATTCTCCAGTTCATTCTCTCCTAGCTATTTGCACAGTCTTCCTGGCCCCTGTACTAATTTGAATGTTACCCATTTTGTGTTTTTGAATTTGGGAAAGGTGTTAGGACCACAGATACTGATTTGGGAGCCAAGATTTCAGGAAGAGAGAGTTAAAGTCTTTGAAATGAATGACAATATGAAGGGCAGAGAATAGAAAGAGAAAAGAGGTCTAGAAACATTGGGGCATCACACATTTTTGAATCAGTAGAACAGGTGGCACCCTTAATGTAGACTTGGAGGGAAAGCATCAGAGAGGCAGGAGATAACCCTCAGTTTCCAAGATGGAAACCAGCCAATGTCAAATGCTGGG
>PVKS010031678.1:0-11970 GCA_004027875.1 Aplodontia rufa | reverse complement strand
GAGATATTGGGGAAGAGAGGAGGACAGGGCCCATCTGTGAGTGGCCTTGCCCTGCACTACTTGCTTTCCAGGTGGGAGCTCCAGGTTAAGACTGGATAAAAGGAAGAGGACTGTTCTCCAAGGAGGAAGCGCCTCTCTGTTTCCCACATCCATAAGTCCTTCAATGGATACTCACAAAATCCTTGTGGTTAGGGCTCATTGCATTGTTACAGACCAAAAATCTAAATGTCATAGGTTGAGGTTTTGGTCTGGGTGGTTCACACAGCAGTAACACAGAAGAGTGGGTATGTGAAGTTGACCTCTGTCACTCCTGCTGTCCTCACACACCAGCCAGTTCCATTGCCCTGGGGTGTGGGCAGCAGAGGCACCCCTTTGTTTAGCAAATGAGGCTACAAATCATACCTATCCTCAGTGAAAGATCTTTTCTTACCACTTTTTAGCACGGATATATTCAACAGCTACATCTTGTACTAAGTGTGCTCTGACATGGTTAAAAGGCACTAAAGTTGGGGACTGGATCGGTGGCCCAGCGGTTATGGCGCTTGCCCAGCATGTGCAACTACGTGGGTTCAAACCCCAGCACCATGTACACAACTAAGTGTCAGAGCAGCAAAAGCCATGTGAAAAACTCAATAAAAATTGATTTTCTCTCTCTCTCTCTCCTCTCTCTCACTGTCCTTCTCTCTTTAAAAAAAAAAAGACACTAAAGTTTTAAGGCAAAAATAACTGATTGTGGGTTTGATTACTCCAGACATGAAAGATCTTTGCTCTGTTCAATTACACTAACATCTTCTCGTGTGAGTTTATTTCTGACCATCATGTGGCATGGGAGATACCCACATTATCACCATGAAAAAGGAACATGATCTGGGTGAGTATAAATTAGCAGAATGGATTTGTTTCCTTGATAACAAAAAGAGGTTTATTTGGCTCACAGTTCTGGGGATTCAAGAGCATGGCACCAGGATCTGCCCAGCTCTGGCGAGGACCTCATAGCAGAAAGCATCACAATATTGAGAGCACAGGCCAAAGAGATCCCATGTGGAGAAAGGAAGCAAGAATCAGTCTCATTTTTTTATAATAACCCATGCTTGAGAAAATTAATGTGCTCCTCAAAAGCAATATTCATTAATTCTGAGGGAAGTATCCCCATGACCTAATGATCTTCTGCTATCCTCCACCTCTTAAAATTTCCAGTACCTCACTGCCACACTGGGGACCAAGCTTCAGGTAATGGCACTTTGGTGTGCACACTTGAACTATATCTAAGCTGCAGTGGACTCTTACTATCCCCATTTCACAGATGTGGAAACGGAGGCTGGGAGAGCGGGAGGATTTAACCCAAGATCACTCAGCTGGAATGGAGCTGATATTCGATTTACTCTTAGCAACAGCACCGTCTGCCCAGTGTGGAACCAGCTATCTCGTGGAAGCGCCAGAGACAGCTAGTATCATTCTTGGTCCTCCTTCAAGGCAACACACTATCCTTGATTCGAATTGCCCATCGTGCGGGCTGGTTTGGTCTCCTCCAGGGAGGTGCACTTTCACGTTTGTTTTCAAAGCAGGGGAATTCCAACTGTGTGATGGATCCTCATTTCTGATTCTAGAGCTAGAATACATTAATCAACAAAGGATCATACCCTGACTTGTGCCATTATTTATATGAAAAATTCAGCCAAGGAGTAAACGTGAGAACCTCTTTCAATATTTAACAATTTTACTATTGAAAGGAACAAAATGACCAAAAAAAAAAAAAAAATTGAGATCACCCTGGAAAAATCCGTGCTCACTTAGCGGGCTCTTCCATCTCTTTATTTCTAAGAATGGTTTCGTCAGTTGGACTGGGCCCAGATTGCTGCACAACTCCTAAATGCAGATGGCTTGTCCTTTGGGAAGTAGCAATGCTTGGTAATGGACTCCTCGTGTTAACAGGAAACATAAGGTGGGGATGGGCTGGGACTTAACAAGGTATTTATCACAGTGATTGTGCCCAGGGGTTTCTCACAGTGATTGCTTCATAAATTTTAGTAATCTTTTCTCCTCTGATTTATGTGGCTCTTCTAAAGGGCATTGTTCAGCAGTACATTAAAGCGGATGCTAAATATAGCTGGAAAGAGCCCAGCCCCTGATGCTCCAATGCCCACTGGCAGGCAGGCATCTGTCAGTCAGTAACTTACTTTTGTTCCAGTCTTTCTTGCTCGAACAGATCATGCCATAGAAGCTATTTATATTTGGAAACCATTCTGAAAGTTGCTCGAAATCTTTCCTGCAGCAGTATACTGCCCTCCCAGGAGTGTAAATATGCAGAGAATCATTCTCCCCTGGCAGCGCCTGGCTGCACCCAGTGACCTTGATGTGCTCCATCCTTCCTTTGAAAACAAAAACACCAACTTGGAATTTTAATTAAAAGGCAGAGAGTGGGCTATCGAGCTCAATGCGTTGGCTGAACTGCTGTTCATTGCAATGTGGACTTGAGGTCACCATTGTGAAGCCTGTAACATTAACTTATCAGGAAAAACACATCAGTTGAATTTATCTCCAGGTTCAGTGGGAGCCAGAGGCCCAGTTGAAGAACTTTTTTTTTTTCCTTCTTATTTTCAGTGCGAGAGACAGGCTTGATCAAGAGCACAGAGAATTCTGTTAGGGTAATGCCAGTACCATCCCAAAATGAGGGAGCGAAGGGAGCCACACAAATCATATCCTTTTTGGTCCTCACCATGTGGAACCTATTGGCTTGATGTCACAGCATGAGTTACCCGTGTGGTGGTGACATATGAAATGCCTCTCTTTGGTTCAGTGTGGCTCATGGACAGCTAGTGGTTCAACTTTAGAACTGGCCCATAAAATGAATGAAGTCTGTTTAAGTGGGTTATTTTGCATTGAAAAAGTTATTTAAAGCCTTTTAAAAATAGGATTATAGAAGCCTGTTATTGGTTTACATTATTTTGGAAGGAGGCATGTATGTTGTTTATTGCAAAGATCTCCTGATTCCAACATTAAAGAAAAAAGCCCTCTAAGGAAAGTTACCATCCTTGTCTGCAATTTTCAGATACAGACCACCTTGAGTGGCCCTGGACTAGCACCTGGAGGCAGCCCAACGTGGGCCACGAGTTCCCTGGCCCAGGTCAGCAATAGTTGTCCTCAATGTGTGTGTGTGTTTGTGTGTGGGGGGATCTTAAAAAATTGTGCATTGCTGAGACCCATCAAGGTATTCTTTTTTTTTTTTTTTTTTAAAGAGAGAGGGACAGTGAGAGAGAGAGAGAAAGAGAGAAACCATTTTATTTAGTTTTAGTTTTTCACGCAGCTTTCATTGCTCTGAGACTTCGTTGTGTACGTGGGTGCTAGGGTTTGAACTAGCTTGCTTGTGCATGCCAGGCAAGCACTGTAACCACCGAGCCACTGCTCCAGCCCCCATCAAGATATTGTTAACCAGCAAGTTTGAACCTGTGTTCTAAGGAGTTTCGCAGAAGATTCTGATGATTGATCAGGTTTGGGAACTGTTTGGTTGAGGAGATTGCCAATTTAGTCACGGAATAAAAATAATTGGGATTTTCAGAGAAGAAGATAGAAAGGAGAAGACTTAGATGAATTCCAATTAGTTTCTCCTGCTTCTCTCTTGAGGACATCAGGAATATCAAAGGACCAGATAAATAATCAACAATCATGGCAGGAACCGGCTATTAGAATGCTCCAGACATTATGTCTGAGGAATCCTTAGGAATTAGTATCCCCATTTTAGAAATAAAATAACCTAGGCTTCAAATTCCACGGCCAAGGTGAACCACTGTGCGCTAGAAGGCAGTGGAGACTCTGGCTCAGGCTACTCCTTCCTGCCTTGCTTCAGTCTCTTCTTGGCCTGTGATGGAGCAGCCATCTTATTCCCCACCCATAACTGCAGAGCTGAGCTCCCCCTGCTTACATGGCTGGGACTAGGGCACAGAGAGCTAGGACCTCCATGTTACAATCCCTCTGCCGCTCCTCACACCAAGCTCCCAGGGTTTCTCCCAGTTTAGCAAACATTTGCCAGATTCCAGAGGCTGGTGTCCTACGGCCTGTACCGTGGGTTCCAGCGTTAGAGAGGTAGAGCAAGGCGAGGGATGCAGAGCTTCAGCTGCGGTTGAAGAGATGTGTGGGGGATTTGCTGATTTCCATGATGTGAGCATTGTCATCGTCACGACTGATTCCAAATGATCCAGGCTTACCAATCGGCTTCAAAATTCCTGAAAAAATGTCAACACTGAAAATCGCATCTTGACAATTTGAAGTGGGCCTCCTGTCTGTGGGCTGATGTTGGAGCCGTGTTGGTCTTCTCACATTACCCGGACAACTTCCCTGTTAATGCCTCTCTTCTGCTTCAGTTCCACACCTCTACGTGTGTTCTAGGTGTTCTGGGTACAAACACACTGTACCAGCACGATAAAGTGTACACAGCAGGCATCCATGAATGTTGGTAGAGGTATGGGCCTCACTCCTGCTGCCCTCATCTCAGGCTTCAGCAAAGCACAGGGACCCCCCACACCAGGAGTGCTGGGAATCAGTATCTGAAATCCCATGCACTGGTGGCGTAAGTGCTTCTGGTGGGGGACAAGTTGGGGACTGAAGTGAGGCAGAGGATGAGCCCTCAGACTACCTGAGGCTGACCTCCTATGATGTGGCCCGGGGGAGGCCTGTCAGCCAGGAGCAAGCAGAGATGAAGGGTGAGTCTTGGAGCCTCTATGGAATGAGTTTGGGGTAGGGTGACAAACACAGCCAGGTGCTG
Source organism: Aplodontia rufa (assembly GCA_004027875.1). Classification (NCBI taxonomy): domain Eukaryota; kingdom Metazoa; phylum Chordata; class Mammalia; order Rodentia; family Aplodontiidae; genus Aplodontia; species Aplodontia rufa. The sequence goes on along the minus strand of PVKS010031678.1, from coordinate 7,211 downwards.
GCAGGAGCGGCTGCAGCTGCACACCAGAGAGCAATATTTATATGCGCACCATGTGGAAAACATTGGGGGCTGTGCACTGGAATTTCCAAGTAACTCCTCCTCCCTCTCACACAGTGCTTGGGAGCGCCACAGGATAGGGAAGCAGTGGTGGATGTGGTCATCGGTTGCTCCCATCTTGTCTAGTAATCTTCAAACCTTCAGTGCTGAGCGAAATGCCCACCTCATCTTGCACTGGTCCCCAGGAACTCATCTATGGATATCCAAACATCAGCCTGTTCTCCAACCTGGCAGCCGCTCCTCATTCCAGGGCTTTGCAACGTCTCCTACAGATCATGCCCATAGCTCTTTTTTAGGTCTGATTTGCCCTGCATTCTCTCAGGATGTTTTCTATATTAAAAATCTGATTATTACCTTGAATACAGTCTCTTGCCTTCAGGGTAGAGCTCACACTCTTTGCTTTCATCGGGCCCTTGAGTGCTTTCCTGGGTTTATCTCTTACTTGGTCCCTACTCTTAGCCTGACTCCAGCTCCACTGATGTCCCTGGGGTCCTCTGCATGTGTTCCTACTGCCTGATCCTGGGCACTGCCCCAGCCTGGTTTTTTCACTGGGCTAGCTCCTGTCCACCCTTGGAGTCTCGGTTCCAGCTTTATCTCCTTTGCTCCCTGTGCTGGGTCACTTACCTTTTTCTGAATTCCTCCTCTGTGCTCTGAAACCGTGGCACAGCTGTTTGGTATCATCACCCAGTCGTGTATGATACGGCAGGAAGGTTGGCAGCTCCGAGGTCCTGTTCACCGTGTACTCACAATGTCACAAAAAGTGCAATGTTTAGCAGGTGCCTGTGTGAACATACTCATATGCACACACAAAAAATGCAACCAAACCCCAAAACAAAACAAAAATGTGCTTTTCAGTGGATTGACTTGAACAGATTATTCACTGTTTGCCTGGATTATAACTGGTCCTTATTTTGTCTACTGGATTTTAAGAAAGGTGGAGTAGGGGCATGCACAAGGGGTAGAAGGTGCATACATGTGATGCTAGTGTGATGAAATCACGAAGACTGCTCAGTACCCAGGCCCCACCTTTTATCTTTAGAACCAAAGTTTTGACCTCTGGCAACATGCATATACGAGTATAGGCAGTGTTTCATTATAAACCTCCAAAGGGCATATAGCATATATGCTTGGCGGACACCCTGACAGATCTAGGGCTTAGCTCTCTGATTGTGGTGTGCTGGCATCCACAAGAGCATCATTTCCACAAGATGTTAAGCAACCATCAATGGGGTAAACAAACATCTGTGGTCTTGTGTAACCTTGCCCCTGCCTCAGAAAGTAGATCACTATAATATGGGTGGAAAACAGCCAGGTGATGCCTCTGTTTGGAGAAAGAAATGATTTAAGTTCTGGCATGGTGTTCTCTGATCCCAGAGGCCGGGAGACTGTGACGTGGATGGCAATGTTAAAAGGACCAAGACGCAGGCCTTCAGGGAGACCTTGGCTCTTTGTCTGACGTGTCAGTTTTGATTTTTATGATTGATGATGCAGTGAATCAACAGAATAATAACACCCACAGCAGCCTGGGTAGAAACTGTGCTGAGGGATCCTTCTCCTTTCAAATCATGTGATTGTTGACAAGCAAGCCAACAACCCCCAAGCCTTTATCTGATGCATCTAATCACAAAGATAATTTAAAAAAGTAACCCAGGTTTTTGTTTCTTTCTTTTTTTTAAAGAGAGGGGTCCTCTGGGCTTTGTTTCTCCTACACTTAGTTGTATATGTGGTGCTGGGCTTTGATCCTGGGTCCTCATGCATGCCAGGCAAGTGCTCCAACTGCTGAGATACTACTCCAGTCCCCAGATTTTTCTTTTTGACTTGTGACTCTACTGACTACGTTCTATTGGGTTTGGAGAAGTGAAGAAACCTCTCCAATTCTAATTTAATTTTTATTTTTCAAAATAAAACCCAGGGATGTAAACAGTTCAACATTTGTAAATCAATAAATGTAGTAAGCTACATAATAGAATCAAAGACAAAAATCATATGATCATCTCAATAGATGCAAAAAAAACCCTAAAACAAAATTTGACACTCCCCCTTTGAGGCATCTGTGTTGTTTTGTTTTGTGTTTTAAAAGAGAGAGTTCCTCCTCTGGGCTTTGTTTCTCCAACACTTAGTTGTATGTGGTGCTGGGCACACATACCCAGATCAAACCCAGAGTCTCATGCATGCTAGACAATTGCCCTACTACTGAGCTGCACCCCAACCTTTATCTTTCTAAAGTCAACATTATTATTTTAAAACTATGAGTCAGTAAATTTTATTTTTATTTAGGGCATTTAATAAAAGTTTTCAGTAAATAACAATTTTCAGTTGGCTACCGAGAGTGAAATGAACATACATGTATGCCAAGGCTAGACCATTTCTCTGCTCTCTTCAAAGAAGGGTCTTGGTGTTTTGGTTGATTAAGAGTGAATTTTATGGAATATGCTCAAGATTGTTTTCACTGGATTTGTCATTATCAGAGGACAGTTTTGGCTTAGATACAGAGTCAGCAGGAGGAATGCTGTTTCAGTAGATGTGTGTCAGCAATGATCATTGTTATAGACAGTACAGTTTGATCATATTAAACACTGATTATGTGACAAGAGTTTTCCTTGCACCCTTTCATTTAATCTTGCCAAATAGTTACTATTATTATGCCCATCCTGCAGATGAGGAAACCGAGACTTACGGTACATTGTCCAAGATCACTCAATAAAGCTGCAGAACTACGATTTGAATTAGGTTCCAGGACTCCAAGATCTATACAAATCCATTCCCTGAAAATGTCATTGTGACCACAAAAGGCTGGTGTCCACTCTGTGCAACAGGCAGGGCTATGGACTAAGACTGATAATACAGCCAGACTGTATCATGAAAAAGACAGCTCTTCAATGTTTCAAGAAGTAAACTGTTTATTATTTGTTATATGAATTCTTTGTGACCCCTGCCTCCAAGAATAGTGGATTGTGCATCGGGTTAGAAAGTAGGGTGGGGGAACATATATGAAATATGGAATCCAGGGCCTGTCTGTGTTTCACAGAGAAAGCCACAGAGTGTTTTATATACTGCCTGAAACCCTTCTCCCCAGATCAGACCAGGCAAGCAGAACTCTGGCCTATTGGGGTGCTATGAGACTGGTGAACTTGTGCCTTCAAGCCTTTGAAGATGGACTCTTAAATAGACCTCATCCAAGTTCTTAGAGCAGTGATAACATCCCAGTTCACCACATGCTGAACTTCGTGTTAGTCAGCTTTCAGTCACTGTGATACAGTACCTGAAGTAATCAAATTACAAGAAGGAAAGGTTTATTTTTGGCTCCTGGTTTCAGAGACTTTTGTCCATGGTTACCTGGCCCCAAGGAGGTAGAGTACATCATGGCAGGAACATGGCAGAGGACGCTGCTTATTTCAAGGTGGCTAGGAATATCTCCTTCAAGGGCATGCCCCAGTGACCTATTTTGTTTCCACTAGTCCCCACCCCTCAAAAGTTCCAGCACCTCCCAATAGGGCCATAGGCTAGTGAGCAATCCTTTAACACATGGGTATTTGGGGAAATTTCTTCAAACCATAGCAAGAGGTGACCCATAAAAGGCATGTTGAACTCCTAACCCCCAGCACCTATGAATGTTACCTTTGGAAATAGGGTCGTGGCAGATGTAGTCAAGGTGAGGTCAAGGTGAATTAGGGTGGTATAATTACATGAAGAGGAATTCTACACAGTTATTTTAAAAAATGGAACCATTTACCAGAGGTAAATGGGTGGAGACTGAGAAAATCATGCTGAGTGAAATCAGCCAAACCCAGAAACTCAAGGGTCAAATGCTTTCTCTAATATGGGGAAGCTAGAGAGAACAATAAGTTTAAACAATAGACTCATCAAACGTAGATTCCCAATGGAACTGGGGGCAACCTTGTTAACTAGGGGTTGGGGGAACGGAGAGGAGGAAGGGATGAGGGTGAGGAGGGTAAAGGGGGATTATATGAGGTGTGGATGTATGGAAGTGTAACAACAAACCCCTTTGATATGTAAAACTATAATAAAAAATAAAATCTTGTTTAAGAAAGCAAAACCAAAATAACCCTTTCCTCTGTCCTGTCCCCCAGCCCCTGCAAAAAGCCCCCCAAAACACAGATGCCTGAAAGGGGAGTGTCAAATTTTATTTTAGATTTTTTTCTGCATCTATTGAGATGATCATATGATTTTTTGTCTTTGATTCTATTTATGTAGCTTATTACATTCATTGATTTACAAATTTTGAACCATTTACATCCCTGGGATGAAATCAACTTGATTGTAATATTCGATCATTTCAATGTGTTGCTGAATTCAATTTGCAAATATTTTATTAGGATTTCTGCATCTATGCTTATCAAGGATTTTGGTCTGCAATTTTCTGTCCTTGATGTGCCCTTATCCTATTTTGGTATCAGGGTGATAATAATTTCATAGAATGGGTTTGGAAGCATTTCCTCCTTTTCTACTTAATGGAATAGTTTGAGAAGCATTTGCATTAGTTCTTGTTTAAATTCAGTTTAACAACTGAATTTTTCTATGTCTTCCTGGTTTGATTTTAGTAGATCTTACGTATACTGAAATTTATCCATTTGTTCTAGATTTTCCCATGTATTGTAGTGAAGTTTTTGGAATAGTCCCTAATGATCCTCTGGATTTCAGTGGAATAAGTTGTAACATTCCCATCTTCATCTTTAATTTTATTAATTTGGGTCTTTCTCTTTCTTGAGTTTATAAATCTTGCTTATCTTTTTAAAGAACTAACTCTTTGCTTCATTGATCTGTTGTATTGTTCTTTTATTTTCTATTTCCTTAATTTCAACCCTGATCTTTATTATTTCTGTCCTTCTCCTGGTTTGGGATTGGTTTGTTCTTGTTTTTCTAAGACCTTGAGATGCATCATTAGGTTATTTATTTGAGAGTTCCATATTTGGCTATTAGGGAAATACAAATCCGAACTACACCGAGATTTCATTTCACTCCAGTCAGAATAGCAATCACTAAGAATACAAATGAGAAGAAATGCTGGTGAGGAGGTAGGGAAAAAAGGAATTCTTATATATTTTTGATGGGGATGTAAATTAATACAAGTACTATGGAAATCACTATGGAGGTTCCTGAAAAAAACTAAACATTGAACTACCATTTGATCCACCTATGCTGTGACTCCTTCGTATTTATCCAAGAGAATTAAATTGAGCATACTATAGAGATACACATATACCCATTTTTGTTGCAGCACAATTCACAATAGCCAAGTTATGGGATCTGTGTAGGTATCCGTCAACAGGTGAATGGATAAAACAGATGTACACCATGGAGTTTTGTTCAGCCATAAACAAGAACGAAATTATGCCATTGCAGGAAAACGGTTGGATCTAGAGAGCATCTTATTAAGCAAAATAAACCAGACTCAGAAAGACCAGGGTCATATGCTTTATCTCACTGTAGAAGCTATGAGATTAAAAAAAAATGAAAAGGCAAAATCATGAGTGAGAAGAGGGACAAGCAGGAGGGAGGAAGGGGTGGTATTGGGGAGTGAATCTCATCAGACCATGTTCGGCGCATGTGTGGATACGCCACAGTGAAACTTAACTATTGTGCAACTAATACGTAACAATAAAATTTTTCTTTCATAAAAAGGAAAAGAGCAGTGTAGCCGGACATTGAAAAACCTGGCCCAGGGTAGGCATTCGGTAAGTATTTTTCAATGAAAATTTGAATTGATCAAAAAGTTTCCTCTGTGCTTTCTAGAAGTCAATGAGATTGTTGTTACACTGCTGTCGTTTCCCATGAAATAAAAATAAATGTAACCTAAACTTTCAATGTCTACTCAAACACAAGTTTGACTTCGTCTTGCTCTGCTTAGCCCTTGCAATGGCCCTGCTGGCTTCAGCCTGGCATGGGACTCTGCAGCTTGGGTCCTTTCTATCCTTCCGGCCTCATCTTCTCATCCCCAGCTTTTTCACCTGATATTTTCCACTTCTCTCTTCCGCCCTCTACCACTAGTCTTTTCATGGGCTTACCTTGTTGTTCAGGTTCTCAGATTTGAAGATACTTTCTATGGGACAGTTTTGCGAACTTCCAAGGCTGAGTTAGAGGACCATTGTGTTAATCAGCGTCATGCTACTATAACATAATACATGAAGCAATTTACTTGAAACAAGCAAAGGTTTATTTAGTTCACAGTTTTGGAGGCTTGAAAGCATAGTGCCTGTATTGACTTAGTTCTGGTGAAAGGAGCAGATAGCAATGACAGGGAGCGTGTGTCAGAGCAAAAGGTCACATCTCTAGTCAGGAAGCAGAAAGAGAGAGAGTCCAGAAAAAGCCCAGGTTCCCACAGTTCCCCTTCAAGGGCCCACTTCCTTAAGGTTCCACCATTTCCAGTAGCACCAATCTGGGGAGCAAGTCTTCAATCATGGAGCTTTGGAGACACTCAAATCAGTATCCAAAGCATAGTAGCACCCTGCCTCTGTGTTTCTCTATAACCTCAGTTTACTTTCACCATTCCAGTGCCCACTCTGGATGGATATTACTGGCTTACTGCTGTCACCTCCTTCCAGTTGTAGTTTCTCCAAGGATAGGAGAAATGTCTTACTCAATGCTGTAGGCTCAATACCTCTCCTCCCATCCAACACCCAAGACGATACATGCGTTTTGAGTTGATGGCTACCAAAGAAATGTGTTTGGGTTTACTACTCAGTCTGGAATCCTGGTCCCTATTAAACTTCATGAACCCTACCTTCTTTTTCTCTGTTCTTGTGCTTGGGCTTCTGAGCCAAGCCATGGGAAAAAAAATCACACAAACTTAATGACTGAATTCATTATCAGCTGCACACATTCTGACCCCTGTGCTTCTCAAATTCATGTGCTTGCTCTAATTCATGCCTCCGGGTTCTGACACTGTCCTTACTGCAGAGATGCTGAGATTCTGCACCTCCATTTCATCTCAGAGGGGGGCTGGTCACCTGAGGTGGCCTCTTTCTGCTTTCCTGACTCCTCAATGTCTTTCTTCTCCTTCATAAGCATAACCTTTCTCCTATTCCTTTGATTGCATTACCTGGGTCCCCTCTGTCACTTTCCTTCCACCAGTCTTTTTTTTTATTTTAAATTTTTTATTTTTGAACAACCTTACAAGATTTTAACAAAATAAT
>PVKS010031677.1:0-23217 GCA_004027875.1 Aplodontia rufa | reverse complement strand
TGGGATGGTTTCCCCATCTTCTCAATCTCCAGACTCCTATGAGTTCTTCATGTACCCTCCCCCCTCCCCATCCCCCTCCCTACACCTTCAAGTATCCTAGAGAGCTATCCCCCTATTACTCTGAAAGTCATTCAATTTGAAGTTTTGTTAGGTTAGCCGTCTGCCCTACTGCTTCCCCATATATGCTAGCATCAACAGATGAGAGGAACCATTCAGCCCTTGATTCTCTGAGCTTGGGAGACTTCACTAAGCATAATTCTATCCATCTCCATCCATTTGATTTCAAAAGCCATAATATCGTCCTCTCTAATGGCCGAGTAGTATTCCATAGTATATATGTACCAAAGATTTGTATCCACTCATCGAGTGAGGGGCATCTGGGTTGGTTCCATAATCTAGCTATAGTAAATTGAGCTGCTATAAATATTGATGAAGCCACAGCGCTATAATATGCTGATTCTAAGTCTTTTGGGAAAATTCCCAGGAGTGGGATAGCTGGGTCGTAAGGTGGTTCCATCCTTAAGTTTTTGAGGATTCTCCATACAGCTTTCCATAGTGGCTGAACCAGTTTGCAGTCCCACCAGCAGTGTAATAGTAGTGTTCCTCTTTTCCCACAGCCCCTCCTGGATCTGTTTCTTTTTTGGGAGAGCTTTGATTGCTCTTTCAATTTTGCTTTCTGTGATAGGTTGGTTGAGATTTTCAATGTCCTCCTGTGTTAAAGAGGGGATGTCATGTGTGTCCAAAAACCTGTCCATGTCTTCCAGGTTATCAAATTTGGCAGAGTATAAGTTTTCAAAATAGGTTCCGATAATCTTCTGTATCTTGGATGGACAGTCTGTGGTGATATCCCCATTTTCGTCTCTGATTTTGTTGATTTGCTTCATTTTGATCTTCCTTTTGGTGAGTTTGGCAAGGGGTCTGTCAATTTTGTTCACTCTTTCAAAGAACCAACTCTTGGATTTGTTAATAGATTGAATAGGTTTTTTGTTCTCAATTTCATTGATTTCAGCTCTGATTTTGGTGATTTCCTATCTTCTGTTAGATTTAGGGTTGGATTGTTCCTCCTTTTGAAGTTGTTTGAGTTGAAGCATGAGGCTATTAATCTGCTCTCTTTCTAGATTTTTGATGTATGCACACAGTGCTATAAATTTACCTCTTAAGAAAGCCTTTATACTGTCCAGAGGTTTTGGTAAGTTGTTTCCTCATTCTCGTTCAATTCCAAAAACTTCATAATCTCTGTTCTCATTTCCTCTTTTACCCATCCTTCATTTAAGAGGTAATTATTCAATTTCCAAGTATTTGAATAGTTTCTATTGTTTCTCCTGTTGTTGATTGCTAAGATCATAGCATTATGATCTGACAGAATACATATCTACTTTTTTATATTTGCTAAGATTGTCCCGGTGAACTAGGATGTGGTCTATTTTAGAGAAGGATCCATGGGCTGAAGAGAAGAAGGTAAATTCAGCTGTCTTAGGATGGAATATTCTGTAAATGTCTGTTAAGCCTGATTGATTAATAGAGTAGTTCAGATTGGAGACATTTTTATTGATTTTTTGTTTTGATGATCTGTCTAGAGTTGATAGTGGTGTGTTGAAGTCCCCCAGAATTATTGTGTTGAGATCAATGAAGGGATTAATGTCCTTAAAGTATTTTTTCCATATATTTGGGGGGGTTGTAATTGGGGGCATAAATGTTGATTATCGTTATACCTTCTTGGTGAACTGTCCCTTTAAGTATGATAAAGTGTCCCTCTTTGTCCTTTCTGACTAGTTTTAGTTGGAAATTAATTTTGTCAGAAATTAAAATTGCTACACCAGCTTGCTTTTTTGGGCCACAGGCCTGGTAGACGTTTTGCCATCCTTTCACTTTCTGCCTGTGTCTATTTTTGAGCGTCAAATGTGTTTCTTGCAGGCAACATATTGTTGGATTTTGTTTTTTGATCCAGTGGGTCAGTCTGTGTCTTTTAATTGGGTCATTGAGACTATTCATATTCAAGGATAGAATAGATATGGGAGGCTGATTCACAGACTTTGTATCTATTATAGGATTTTGAGTCATCTTGAAAGTTAGTGTTTGTATAGTATAATTGTTGACTCACGCTTGTTTAAGGATTTATCGTATTGTTGGCATTGTCTTCTGAATGGAGAATGTCTTTGAGAATGCTCTGTAGAGCGGGGTTTGTGTTCACGTAACTTGCAAGCATGAGCCTATCATTAAAGTATTTAATTTCCCCTTTGTATTTGAAGCTGAGTTTTGCCAGATATATTATCTTTGGCTGAAAGTTGTTATTATTTAACACTTGAAAGGTATTGTTCCAAGCTCTTCTAGCCTTCATTGTTTGTTCTGAAAAATCCATAGTGATTCGAATAAGTTTGCCTCTGAATGTGATTTGGGGCTGTCCTCTAGCTGCTTTTAGAATTCTTTCTTTAATTTCTCTGTTATTCAATTTGTAAATGATATGTCTTGGTGAGTTTCTCCTCTGATTAGGTCTATTTGGTGTTCTATATGTATCTTGGATGTGGTATTCCGGATCAATCACCAAATGAGGGAAGTTCTCACTTATGATTTCGCTTAAAAGGTTCCTGAATCCCCTTGTTTGCTGTTCAGAATTTTCCTCCAGGCCAATGATTCTCAGATTATTACGCCTCATCTCATCAAATATTACTTGGAAGTTTTGATTATGTAAAATAAGCTGTTTATCTTGCTTTTCTTCTTTGATTTCTACATTGTTTAGGTAACCCTTACTGTCCGATACTCGTTCTTCAAGCGCTGAAGATCTATTTTCATTAGAGTTTACTCTGGTGTTGGTGTCTTCCAGTGAAGATTTGAATTGGTTAACCGTGTTTTTCAATCCTGATAGCTCTGCTACATCGCTTTTCAGAATGTCAATCTCCTTGTACAGCTGATCTTTCATCTCCTGGAATTGATCCTTAATATCTCTGTAGATTTTGTCTCTCATCTCTTGAAATTGCTCTTTGATCTCTTTCCTTATTTCCCCTCTCAGCTCTTTGATTGCATTACTAATCATAGTGCTGACACAATGTCTTTTGTTTTCATCTAGGGCCCTGGCTATGGAGTCCTTAGGTGGAGAGCTCTGGGTTTGAAGAGAGTTATTTCCCCTTTTCCTCATTTTCTGAGTCAGAGAGCTTGTCTTTTATTTCAGCCTTGATACTCTTGTTGGAGAAATTGGAGCTTCTTATGACTTTGCTTCATTGTGAAGAGGAGTTATTTGGTCAATGTAGACCTAGAGATGCCAGACGGTTCTGTGAGAATTTGACAGGCTATAGGCACAAATACTATTCCGTTTCAACTGAAACAGTAGCTGATGATTAGCACCAATAGTGGCAGCTTTCTTTGAGAGAACTCTCACTGTGTAGTATGATACCAAGCAAGTAGCCGTTTTGAGGAGTTTCAATTTCTTCAAGTGATGGGATCTCTCTGAAATTGGGGATAAGGGTTGACTTGGAAGTCAAGGAAGTGAACTGAGGAGGTATAAAAACACACCTGATATAAAGTATAGGGGAACTAGGGAGTGGGGTGGAGTAGGTTATTTTAATAGGACTAAGGAACATGTAGGACTGGGGAGCAGATAGGGTAAAGACTTGGGGTGAGAATGAGATAAAGATGCTAAAATTTAGGGATTACCAGAGTACATTGGAGAAAGAAGTTAGCAGTAGGGTTAAATAAAGAAATAAAGTAATGAGAGCCAATCACCAATACATACACACCGATAAGTATTAACATCCACCGACACCAGAATTCAGTATTGATCGTAAGGCAAGAAAGGAGCAGAGGAAACGGAAGGGAAAGAAAGAAGAGAAAAAAAGAAAAACAAAACAAAACAAAACAAAAAAACAGAAAACCAACAACAACAAAAGAGAAACCCCAAAACTCACAGTAATGTTAAAAATTCAAAAATATTATTTTTCAGCCGGATTCTCGTTAAAAAAAAAAAAAATGAAGAAATGAAAAAGATTAAAAAAAAAACCGCAAAACTAGTTGTTACAGTTCTGAGATTTTCTGACTCTTAGATCAGGAGGTATGTATCATGTGGTGGTGCAATCAAGTCCGACATCAAGCTGGGGATTTTTCGGAGTTGAGCTTGTTTGGGGAGAAGCAGATTGGTTGAGTCCGGTGGCCTGGATTTTCTTAGAGGATCTCCTCTAAAATTTTCTGTTGCAAAGGGGTATTCAACTCCACCTGGGCTGAATCCTGAGATGGTTGCTTTCCCAAACCACATTCCAGATATTTCTTGGACCTGGGGCTCAGAAATTGTAGACAATTGAGTTGATCCTTTTGTAGATGCGTGGGTCTGACTGATCCAAGGAGAGTGGCTAGCCTGAGTCTCACTTCCTCAGGATCACTGGTGACTCACTCTGCATGTCTTGTGATCCTCAGAAGGCCCAAGAGTTGCTTTGTGAGGTTGGCTGAGATCCTCAAAGAGTCAGATCGTGCCACTGTTTATGTGATGCTCCGTTGCAAGCACTAGGAGGAGTCCTGCTAGAGAGGTCCAGGCTTACTCAGCCTTGGCTATGTGAGGAGTTCAGAAGCTAAGGTGGAGCTCAAGCTGCCCCATATATTCAAAGCTTCCTGAGGCAGGTTTCAAGCAGAGGCTAAAGCAGAGGATCCCCTATAGAGGGATGCTCCCTGCTGTAGCAAGCTCTGTTCACAGGCTCCTCCTATTTGGGTGGGAAGGCGTATGGACCAAAGGGGAGAAGGTCACCAACTGACAGGTTTGGGAGCTGGAGAGGTGAATTGCAGTTTGCTACAATCCCCACTGCAGGTGGCCAGTTGTTGGGGGGGGTTAACTTCTATTTCTGGTCATGGGGACTAAGGCCCGGTAATGCTGCTGGGCGACCCGCTCCACCCTCAGGGACACGTCTCAATGGCAACGGGCTGCCTATGAGTTCGTTAATGTTAGCAATTTCTCCCCAGCGCTTTATGCAAGATTAGGTAAAATAATGAGCAGTCAGATTGGGGAGTTCGCAGTGGTACATGGTTAGGAACCTGGCTCCCTGTCTCCGATATAGATTTCGGACCTCTGCCCGCGGTGGCAGAGAGACCGAGAACGTTTTTTGCAGAGCAGCCAGCCCCGCCCTCCGGCAGACGCACTGGCTGCAGCTGCTCGCAGGGTCCGCTGTAATTTCCATACTGAGAGCAAAAACTACCCAAACTTAATTCCAATTTCATATATATGAAGAGCAGTCAGATCAGGGAGTTTGCAGCAGGCCGGGCTAGGGTATGTGGTTAGGAACCTGGCTCCCTTTCTCCGATTTAGATTCGGGTCCTCTGCCGGGCAGGGGAGGGACAGATAGCGTTTTTTGCTGAGCAGCCAGCCCCACCCGCCGGAAAACGTGCCGGCTGCAGCCGCTCGCAGGAGCCACTGTAATTTTGCTACTGAGAGCAAAAACTACCCGAACTTAATTCCAAGTTCATATATATGAAGAGCATTCAGATCAGGGAGTTTGAGGCCAGATTAGGGGATCTGATTAGGGGGAACTTGCTCCCCTCTGGGGAAGTTCCCCCCCCCCCCCCCCGTGTGGGGCTGGTCACACGTGTGCCACAAACTTCCTCCTTTTTTTTCGTTAATGCTCTTCACTATTCTTTTGGAGTTAAAGAATTAGCAGGGGGTAATGTTTGCCCGTATTGGGAGGTTCGTCCTACCGTGGGAATCCGTGTGAGGATGTGCAAGGCGAGGTGACTCTCAGGAGCGTCTCGGAGTCAGTGCTGCTGGGGTGACCGCCATCTTCCCGACCTGCTATATTTTTATATCTTTATTTTTCGTTCTGCATCATGGAGAGTTAGACCAGTCTGGCGTACCTTGAGCAAGAGAATCAACTTTACCAAAACCTCCCCCAATTTGATGCTGTATATGTATACATATTTTTTTAAGAGAGGGACAGTGAGAGAGAGACAGAATCAATTTTTATATAGTTTTCCATGTGGCCTTCGTTGCTCCGACACATTTCGTTGTGGTGCTGGGGTTTGAACCTGCATCCACCCACATGCCAGGCAAGTGCAGTAACTGCCTAACCTCTGCTTCAGTCCCTGATGATTTTTTAAAATTCTTGTTAATTTTTAAATTAAATTTAAATTTTAAAATTAAATTTAATTTTAAATTTAATAAAATTTTTAATTTTAATAATAAAATTTTTAATAATAAAATTTTAATTTTTAATTTTAAAATTTTTAATTTATTAAAGTTTTAAATTAAATTTTTAAAATTAAATTTAAATTTTTAAAATTCTTGTTAATTTAGTATGTATTAAATTATATGAAAAAGTTTCCCAAATTTGCCTGGTCACCCTTCTGATTTTCTTTTCTTTCTTTCTTTTTTTTTTTCCTGTTCATGTAATTTCCTATAATTAGTAAAGTATTCTATCTACATATCCCTTCTGAAGATTTTTTAGTTGTTTAATTCCTGTCAGTCCATGCTTAACCCAGAAGCCTCAGTGAAATAGTCTGTACAGTTTTGATAAACTTTGTTAACTTGGTCTAATTTGGGGAAAAGCCAGAATTAATTTTAAAAATACCTCTAGTTCTTAATAACTAACGGGACAAGTTCAAATTAGAAGAGTATGGAAGGAACCTACTCTCCTGCTTTTGAGAAATCGATAGTCTGTGGGAGATTTGCAGCTGTGAACAGTTTAGAGCAAAATGTGTATCTAAACAACAGTGAGAGCCCAAAGCACAGAGCTGCCGGCTTTGAAGTCTGTCTGAGATAGAGGTGATGGTTAAACTGAATCTTAAAGGATCAGTGAGAGTAGCCAGCCAAGAAGCTGTAGGAAAAGGGAAAAGCGCTACCAGGAAAGCAGGGAGCTGAGAGAGCCCCTGAGATGGCCCCTTCATTCTTCCTCCTCCTTCCTCACTGGCCAGAGAGTAGTAACTGTAACCTGTCTTCTGAATGACAGAAGTCCCCACTCCCCTCCATTAAAGTGCATCCTAATACACCATTTCTTATTTGTGAAGCTCAACCACGAGATTCACTCTGTCTCAGTGTCACTGCCTTCTCACTGGTTTTATGAGTGCAGTCTGATTAAGGTTATCTATTTAAAGGGCAGAAGTGGTAATGGTGTTATGTCCTTATCTGTTTTCCAGTTTCAGGGGAAAAGCTTTCAATGTATCATCAATAAATTTGATGTTAGCTATAGTTTTAAAATAGTCTAATCAGATAAGGAACATCATAAATAAATATTGAATTTTAAAAAAGAACAGTTTCATGGGGTATTAGCATTTTTAAAGGAAACATGTGAACCCAAACAAATCTTAAAATTGTAGAAATATGCAGGGCAGCATTTGTTTAGCAGGGAGATTCAAGGGTCCCTTGGGTATTTTGGTTTAGTCTCTACTTCCCTGAAGGAGATAAGATAAAGAGGCAGCAAATTAGTCAGCAAATTCTGATAATTTTCTCTTGGCACAGTCTCCCTCTTTCATATAGTGCTATCATTTTATTCATAACGTTATTACAAGTTAGAATGTTTTTTCTTTTTTGGTACTGGGGATTAAACCCAGGTGTACTTAATCACAAAGCCACATTCCCAAGTCCTTTTTTAATTTTTATTTTGATACATGGTCTCACTAAATTGTTTAGGGCTTCACTAAATTCCTGAGGCTTGCCTGGAGCTCTTCATCCTCCCAGCTCAGGCTTCCTAGTCTGATATTACAAGTATGGGCTGTCACGCCTGGCACAAGCGAGAAATATTGTATCATGGTAAAAGGAGTATCTGTTTCTTTCTTTTGTTATCTTATTTCCTGAAGTTGTCAGGACCTTGGCTCTAGTTATCTAGTAGTAATAGATAAAAAAGAATCTGAGGAGTCTTAAAAATAGGCTTTTACCCATTAGTAGCATCCCCTTCCACATTCTGACACAGCCCAAAGATTATCCAAGTTTCCCTCCCACCACCCTCCAGGGCTTGAACTCAGGGTCACTTTAGCACTGAGCCACAACCTCAGCCCTATTTATTTTTTTATTTTATTTTTTGTTTTGTTTTGAGACAAGATCTCAGTTGTTGTAGCTGGCTTTTGAACTTGAGATCCTCCTGACTCAGTCTCCCCTGCTGCTGGGAATAAAGGCATGTTCCACTGTACCCAGCTGCTCAAGCTCTCTCTCATAGACCCCTAAGTTTTCCTGGAAAAATGATGATGTAGTTGTTAACAGGAGAGGATCTGTTTCTAAGGAGTTCTAAGAGTGAGACAGATGAAGAAGGCCACAGTCACCCCAGATAGGAGACCACTGTCAGCAGCAGGCTCTGTTCAGCACACCAAAAACATCTAGGGGACTGGAGAGGTGGCTCAGCAGTAGAGTGCTTGCCTGGCATCTGTGAGGACCTGGGTTCAAACCCCAGGACCACATATACAATTAAGTATCGGAAAAACAAAAACCAGATGAAAATAAATAAAATTGATTCTCTTAAGAAAAGAAAAGGAAAAAAAGGATAGAGCAGTGGGGACTGCTGCCTGGGTCCCCTTGACTGCAGTTTCCATTTCAGTCCTTCCTCCTGTCCTAACTCTGCTCTTTGCTGCTGCGACTAAACGACCTGATAAGAACAATTTCAGGAAGAAAAGTTTATTTTGAGGGCTCATGGTTTTAGAAATGTTAATCCACAGGAGACTGGCTCCATTCCTCAGGTCTCAAGATGAGGCAGAAACAGCATGACAGGCAGGCATGACTCCAGTAAGCAGAGAGCTCAAGGCTTCACATTGGGAAGCAGAACAGAGAGAGACTCCACACCAGGTACAGAAGATATGTCCCAAAGCCCCCCCCCCCCTCGTTCACACCCCCAATAACTAGCCACACTCTACCAGCCCACAGTTGCCAGTTAACCCTATGAGGAGATTAACCCAATGACTGGATCAAAACTCCTACAACCCAATCATTTCACCTCACCCTTCACATTGTCACACAGCTTTTGGCGGACACCTCACATTCAAAACATAATGCTCTCACTGGCTGCTCAAACCTGCATGACTGTCCTTCCAGTGAACAAGGGATAGCCCCAACCTCATCAGTAATTCCTTGACTTCATTCCCAGGTTGCGTTTCAAGTCCAGAAATCATCTACCCTCAACATCTATCTGATTCCATTTTTATCAATTATTATATAATCTAAATGACCACCTGTGTCCAAACTCCTTATAATCACATCTAGACCATCATGCATATGCCTGACTGTTAGAAATAAAATTCTTAAAAATTACCAAGGTGCTGTAATAAAATCAAAACATATGCCCAGAAGTGGGTGAGCAAGGCAAACTACTTCTGTAGAAGGGTGCACTCCCAAAGGGGATCCTACACATTTGGACGGGCAGTCTGCTTGCCTCTCTCTCCAACCTGCCCTTCCGCTCTGATTGAAGGAGCTCAGGGGTACAATCTGCATAATTGGCTAATATAAAATCGGAATGGGTACAGAAAAGAGAAATGGATGTAATAGGGTATGTGATAAGGAATTTAAAAACAGATTGTCTCTGACCACACGGTTTCTCAACCAAGATGGCTTCCTTTTACATGTAAAACTTAAGTTACTACTTTCTGAAAATGGACCATCAGGCTTCTATTTCTCACACTAACCAAGGTAGGTTTTACCCAATTCTTATAAAATGAAAAATCCATCTCCACTTGCTGCCCCAGAACAGGCCTTTACATTATTGCTTCTTAGAACATGGACCACAGACCTCAAGTATAAGAATCATTCAATAAATATGTTAAAAAGGAACATTCCTGGGACAAACTTGCAGAAATTCAGATTCACTAGTTCTGAAAAATCCTAGAGACAAGTCCTATGCCTACTAAGTTTGAGCCCCATGACCTTATAGGTACCTGTACTCCACTCTCTAAAGAGAAGTTATTATCACAGGTATAAATCCTGTCACTTGTCTGGCTGCTGTGGGTCCTAGACAACCTTCCTTCTCATTAAGTTAGGACCTGCTTATTAGGACATGTTGGGCAGAAAAGCCAGGATTGCTACAGAGCTCATTAGCCCAGGCTAGCAAAATATGACTATGGCTGATGGACTGCCTTACCAATGTTGTAAGACTCTCTTATTAGTGAGTTTATCAGCCTGGTTCACTGCTTAGTGAGCCACACCCTAAGTGAGGAACTCTAGTCTTGAGTTCTTTCTCACCACCCAGCTCATGTCAGATGGGGCCAGGCTGTTATCACTTAAAAACATATGAAACCAAGCCCAATGTCATAGGAGTCACACTGCATTGGAGGTCATCTAACCCATTCCTTGATTCAGGCTATTACTCATTCTTTCAGAGGTATTTATTGCTTGGCAGCATGTGCTGCCTAGCGATAAGCCTGGAAATGTGGTGTGCATGAGCAAGGCCAGGTTGTACATGCCCTCCTGGAGCACTAAAAGTGCTATAATTGGTTTGGGCATGGGGTAGGAAGAAGGCTTTCCAGAGGCAGCAAAGACACCTACTGCCCTTTGAGGCAGTATGAAGAAAGTTCCAGAGAGAAATGCTCAGAGGCAAGAGAGGGACTGGTTGCTGAAGAACTGAAAGAAGTTCCACGTGGCTGGAAAATAACAGGGGAGAGAAATGAATAAGAGAGTTTTGAAGGAAGCAGGCCATGGAGCATTTTAGGAAGTCATGTTGAATCATTTTCTTCTTCTTCTTCTTCTTCTTCTTCTTCTTCTTCTTCTTCTTCTTCTTCTTCTTCTTCTTCTTCTTCTTCTTCTTCTTCTTCTTTTAGAGAGAGAGAGAGAGAGAAAGAAAGAGAATCAACTTATTTAATTTTTAGTTTTTCATCTGGCCTTTGTTTCTCTGAAGCTAAGTGGTGTATGTGGTGCTGGGGTTTGAAGCTGGGTCCTCACACATGCCAGGCAAGTACTCCAACCTCTAAGCCACAGCTTCAGTCCCCCATGTTGAATCATTTGAACCCGCTGCTATGGCAATAAAACTTTCCTCAGGCAGAATTCAAACCTGAGCAAATGGAGAAAGCCTAGGCTTACCTTCTGCTAATCTTGAGGGTACCAAGTAAAAATCAATTTCTGATTTTACTGGGGACAGGCTGGACATGATGCTGAAATCTGTCTGGTGAAGCATCCGCAACCCAGGGTCCCCCAAAGGATCAGTCTTTTATAAGGTCTTTTATAGGTCTCAAGGTCTGCCTTCTGATTAGAGAGTTAAAAAAGTAATTTGCCTGTGTTCCATCTTGTTCTCAAAAATAAAAACAAAAATGCAAACCACAACAACAAAAGCACATATCCAAACTAATCTGGAGGATCTATTCAGTACCTACTGGCATTAGAATCCTGTGTTTTCTTAACTAGAAGACTCCTACCTGCTGCAATTTATATATGTTTGTGTCTGTATGTGTGTTCTGGGGATTGAACCCAGGGGTATTTAACTACTAAGCCACATCCCCAGACCTTTCTCTTTTTTAATTTGAGATAGAGTCTTGCTAAGTTGCTGAGGCCCTGGCTAACTTGCTAAGGCTGGCTTTGAATTTGCAAGCCTCCTGCCTCAGTCTCCTGAGCCATTGGATTTACATGCAAGCACTGCCACACCCGGCTCTTACCTGCTATAGTGCTGCTTCATCTTGACATCAAAATGAACAGTAATATCCAGGCTATGTTTGTTGTGCTAAAATCACCAGCTTGGATCCCTAAATTAAAACAATGTGACATCCCCATTTAGTGTTCCTAGGTAAACACGAAGTGGCTAAAACCCTGAGGTGTGGCAGGGAGTTAGACATGTTGGAAAGAAAAATCTTTTGAGAAGTGCCCTGGTTCTGAGGTTAGGATAGGGAGAAAGAGAAACCTGATTTTCAGAAACCTTTTCTGGAGGGATGCATAGATCAATGGAAGTGTGACATTGCCTAAGATGTCATTTGTTCTTAAGTTGTGTTGGACTTTGTTGGCATTGTTGTTGTTCTTGGAGTAGCTTATAAGACGATGAAATTAGAGGAGAAATCATGGGGCTTGCCTTGATGAAATATTTTGTAAACATTACCTTCACGTAAGACTATCAGGCTGAGAGCTACAATCTCCAGGGTTGATCTTTTGCTGTCTACAATCTGTTTAACTCCATCTATGTCCTGGAAAAGCAAGATGGTGAAAACATGCTTTTGATTTCTTCCTTAGGTTGATGCAGTCTTCAGAGCTAGCCCTGTTCCCATCACCAACAGGATGCTGACAGTGATGATGATTCCTTTTCAAGAACTGATTGTTTTCTAGGTCCTGTATCATATTTCCTATTCATAAATATTCTGACAAATATGTATTAATTTGTTTTGTTTTGCAGTGCTGCAGATCTAACCCAGGACCTCATGCATGTAAGCACTCCAACACTAAGCTACATCCCTAGACCCTAAATATGTATTTTTAAAATTTTTTTGTTCAGGAAAATGGTCACAGAATATACTTGCAAGGTTTCTGCTATCACGTTTCATGGAGTGGGGGGAGTATCCATATGCTGTATTAGCTTTTAGTTACTATAATAAAATATCTGAGATAATTTATAAAGAGTGATGATATTGGAGGTTTTAGTCTATGATCAGTTGGCCCCATATCTTTGGGTCTGTGGTGAGGCCATCATGGCAGGATTGTGTGGTGGAGCAAAAACACTCACCTTATCAGCCAGAAATCAAAGAGGATTGACCAGCATCTCCTAATCCCTTTTGAAAGGATTTCCCCAACACGAAAGGACCTCCCACAAGGTCTCACCTCCTGAAGGTCTCATTACCCCCAATAGTGCTATCTGGAGCCTTTAACACATTGGTTTACTCAGGTAAACCATAGCAATATGCTCACTCACATTGGGCCCAGCCAATTTCTTGGCCTCTGCATATCCCTTTTTACAAATGCATGCCACTTGATGTTCTGCCTCTTCTTCTGAGCCCCCTATCTCCCACTACATAGTTTGTCTTTTCTTTCAGAAGCCTCATGACAGGTTAGGTATCTATTTCCTTTGTATGGCTGGAAGCAACATTGGCAAAGGATATGTTTGGTTGTTCAACTCCGAATCATCATAACCCAGCAGAGTACCTGGTACCTAGGAGGCATTCAGGGACTGTTCACTAAATGAAAATGAATGAGTGGATATGGAGATGCTGTCTCTGGTACCAGCAGGACCTTAGGCAAAGAGACTGAGCCTCTGCCCTATTTCTCAGGCCGAACTGGATACAGTGCATGAAAATTCAAATGTCTTTAGTGCACTCATCAGGCCAGGCCCTCTATGATAGCAGCAGCCCCCGGCCTTGAGGAAGGAATGGGGGAGCTGAGATCTGAATGAGATGTGGAAGCTTCAGCCAGCTGTAAAGGAGAGAAAAGGGATTAAGGCATATGAAACTTTGTGCAGAGTCCTGAAGAGGCGTGGCAATTCAGAGCCAGGTTCTGAGAACCCTAGTGCTGATCATGGGTTTCTACTTGTTCCTCAATTTCCTTTGTTGCTAATTTGCTGCTACTGACAATAATAGCATTTTTCTGTGTTTCTATACAGAAGGGGCTATGCAAATGCAAAAACCTTTTAATATGGTAAGTACTTACATGGATGGAGAACAGAGGGATAGAGAGGTTGAGTGACTTGAGCAAAATCACATGGCTAGTATGTGGATGTGTGAAATTTGTATCCAGGCAATCTTGATTCCCGAATTAAGTGTTGTATTGTTTCCTCAGTATAGTATATTTCTTCAGTGATGGTTATTTATTCTCTAAGTTGCAAAGTTCCCTGTCCCCAAAGTCCTGGATCCTGGGGCTGAGTTCCTTGGAGGGGACTCACCTCTCTGGGACTTGCCCCACAACTTGTAGCTGGTAGGCTCACATCCCCATCTCTGGGAATACACCAACTAGAGTGGCTCCTCCACTTTGTCTTGTTCATGGATTATATCCTGAGGTTTTCCCTTAACTTGTTTTCCATCTACCTTCTTCCCCTGTTCCTAACTTGTAGACCCTTGATCCCTGAATTTACTGCCAATTTGTAGACTTATTTAATCTTTAGATCTGACATGTGACCATGTTCCACTGAAATATCTGTGGATGGCTCATTCTGATTATGGTTTTCCTTTATCACTTTCATTTTGGTGTTCCTGGTTTCTTTAAGTTAATACTTCATCCAGAAACCTCAATCTCTGCTCCCAGGACAGACCTCCATGAAGATGTCAACGCCAGTGTGGGGCCCAGATGACAGGCTTAGTCTGTGGTCAGGGTAAATCTGAAATATTTTTGTGCCCAGTTGACTTTATCCAGAAGATCTTACAAAGGTTCTAAAGGTAATATTACTGAGCTGCAGGGTCTAGACAGTAGGGATTATTGTAGAGGTATTTGATCTTTTCTGTGCTTTGCTACCTATTCAATGGATCTTTACTGGCCATTTTCTTGTATGCCAAGCACAGGGCTAGACCTTAGAGATTTAGTCTCTGCTCACACAGAAGGGAATGTACATTCATTGTCAAATGAATCCCTGCATCCATTCTTCACTTTCCCTGTCCCTTAACAGCACCCAGACAGCACTATGAGAAATGTTCCTGTTTCCATTTTGTATTTGCCTTGGAATTTGAATAGGGTAGACACTATTCCCACCTCTTGGATATCAGGGAATAATAAAAGTCCAGCTAGTCTATGCTACTAAAGGTAATTGCATGACACAGGCCTTCGGATGTGCTGGGGTATGCAGATGTGAAGTCTAGAAATACTTCTACAATTTTTCCATGATGAAGGAAGCCCAAAAGAATTAAGCTTACACAAAAACATCAACCTAGTCAATAGATTATAGAGCCTAAATCAACTACTTTTGAAATTTGGTCTACCTCTAGACTTTTCAGTTACTAATTTCAATAAGTTAAGTTCCCTTTAAGTTTTAAGAAAATTTGAGTTGAATTTTACATTGTTTGAAATCTTGAAGCCTAACTGATACTCGGAGGTTAAATCTGAAGGCCTAGTGGCATTCCCCCTTCTCTGGATAATAACGTTCCATTTTTTTTTTGGGCGATAGTCTTCCTCATGAGCCTGATAGTAATCTATCAGTATGGAAAAAGCCTGAATGACAGAGATGTTAGTTGTCATCAAATATTCATTTACTTTCCTCCTTAGCAACAACACCCCTAATTTTAGCTGGGCACACCTTTCCTTGCAGCCAGGTGTGGCCATGTGATTAAGTCTTAAACATTGGCATATAAGCAGAGACTTATATTCTATTTCAGAGAAATGCCCTTCAAAGGTGAGATTATACCTTCCCTCTTTCCATATCTGACTGAAATAGAGACTTATGGCTGAAATTGAAGTCAACATATTGGGCCATAAAGTAGAATTCATGAACTAAGGAAGGACTGAAGGAGCTTGGGTACCTGGCACTGAGGAGCAACATACAAGCTAAAGACTAATTAACTGTGGATTTCTTTCACCTAACAGAGAAATACGTTCAATTCTTTCTTTCTTTTGGTACTAGGGATTGAACTCAGGAGTGCTCCACCACTGAACTACATCCAAAGTCTTTTTTATTTTTTATTTTGAAATAGCGTATCACTCAGTTGCCAAGACTGGCCTTGAACTTGTGATCCTCCTGCCTCAACCTCACACATAGTTGGAATTACAGATGTGTACACCCATTTTTATTTTTGAAAACAATTTGGAGATTTTTCTATGGATCTGGTGATAAAGATAATCTTTTCCCACTGGATTTGAAGCAAGGTGAATATTAGCCTAAAGCTTTGGGGTTCCACTATATGGAGAAGCCTGCTTAAAACTGAAGTCAAAATAATTGGAGAGATGGAATGATGCCCTTCTATGAACCCTGGAAACTGCCATGTTGAAAACCAAATATCCCTCAGCTGGTACCACTGTGTTGTTAATCTCAATATTTGTTGAATGATGCTCCCTGGAGTTAAGCAAGGTGCTAACCTTGTTCCAAACTCTCACATATGTGAGCCAATGCATCCTTCCCCCAACGCTTTTTTGTTTTTTTCTTATGCAAATTTGAGTTGGGTTTTATTCTTTGCTATCAAAGATTCTTGGAAAAGAGTTCACAAACCAGCATGATATATAAAATGAGATAAGCATAGGGAAAGGGAGACACAGCACACTCTCAAGGTTGTACAACTGGAAGCCTGATCCATTAGTAGGAATCAGGGAAGGCTGCTCTGAGGAAATGACATTTCATGAGAAATCCAGAAGAGCAGTACTTAATTAGGAAATGAGTACAGCAGGGAGCCAGAGTGGTCCAGGTGGAAGTAAATAGTATTTACTAAGGACCTGTTGTGAGTTGAGCAGAGAACCAAGTGTGCTTATAAAAATAAAAGAAAGTCAATGTGTATGGAATATGGTGAATAGCAGAGGTACGAGGTTGGCAAGGACCAGATCAAGAAGTCCACAGCACTCTCTTCTCATGGCATTTTCAGACTAGTGATGGATACAAAGTATGTTTCACGTGACAGAAAAATAACTTGGATGGGAATGCAATAGCGGTGGTGCCATAGGTGGGATGTTTCAAAGACTGTTCAGGCAATCTTTCCAGACTGAGGCACTAGTCTCCTCACTGATCCTCCTACAAGGGTTCTTGCCTCATTTAGCCAATTTTCCACTTAGATAAAGGCAAATGTTTCATGCTATCTCTCTCAATTCAGTGGCTTTTCACTGTTCCTTGAAAAAAAGTTACAAATGTCAATATGGATTCCAAAGCCCTTCAGAATCTGGCCTCTAACTCTTCCATATCTTTGTTTCTTACCACTCTTTCATGTCTCCTCATCTGTCATCTTGATACTGCATTCTTCCTCTTGCCTCACACATAAACTCTTCTTGACTAAGGCCTAGTTAACCACACTGCCTTCAGGATTTAATGTAAGTGTCCCTCCTACTTGCCCTAACCATGAAGACTTAGTTGGGCCCCCTTGTTTATTCTCACAGCCCCTGTGCTTCTCGCTGTTGACCTGCCTTGCTTACTGACGCAGTTCTGTGAGCAACATGGGTCCTTTTCCGTAACCCAATGCTGAGTGATAGTTGCAGAAACATAGGAAGCATGCAATAACTATTTGTTCAATTTCTATTATTATTCTGTGTACTCTTGGGTTGAGGGGAGAGGAAGTTAGAGGAAGACATTTTTACAACATTTTCTATGTGCTTCAAGTTTCTCATCATTGAAAATTTGCATGAACAAAGTATTTCAAGAATTAATTCTTCTGAAGAACAGATACAGGTCATTTCTAGAAGATCTTCTAACAGTAAAACCCTGAGCTCTTATCTCTGGGCCTGATCATGTCCCTATCACATTTTTATAATTTTATGATTACTGATTTTACATAATTGGGACATCAGGTCAGATGTTAATAGTGCAGGCATTAGAAGCAGACAATTCACTTCAACACAGGTGTATTGCCCATACTAGGTTCAGAAGAAGTCAGAGTCCTCCTCTTCACTGTAAGGAAAAAGACAAAAAATGAAGGAAATAAAGAGAGAGGATAGCAGTCGCTCAACAGTAACACAGGTTTATTCAGGAGAAACTTGCAGAGGGGGACCCAGTGGAGTCTGGGACCCACCTGCCACTTACAGATTGGAGTAGATATAGAGAGAATGAGGAGGGTCAAGGTGTGAGTTTTCTGGTTAAAATGGGGATCTTCTGAAAAGGGCCCAACACCCATGACCTCCCAGTCTGGTGTGGGCAACAGGTATCAATAGGCAATCTCAATTGAATTAGCAATCTATGAGAAAGCATGCATGGTGCTACAAGGGCAACCACCTTCTTACTAATTGTCCTTGGGAAAATAACAACCTCTTTCAGAGGCCCGATTCTTCAACTTTAAAGTGGGACAGAGAGTTCCTGCTGTCAGAGGACTGCCTTGAGAACAAAATAAGATAATATTTATGAAACACATGGTATAGTGTCTTAAAGAAAGGAGAGCACTCAGTAAATGGTGTCCATTAAATTAGGTAATAGAGCCAGAATGCAGAATTCTTATTCCATCTGTGTTGGCTAAGTTTGTGATTCTACAGCCACACACTGAATTTTCACATAACCCTATGTATGCGCTGTAGTAATAGTGAATAACCCACTATAATCTTTGCTTTTGTTCACATGAGAAACTGGACAAGAAATGGTGACTATAGTAGCACAAACCTATGACTGCCACTCAAAAAAAGCCTCAGAAAATATTGTGTGCTGACAGTGGGCCAGGACCATTGTTTTCATATGTGAAGAACAAATTGTTCACTTTATCGCTATAATTTCTTTCATCATCATTTTCTCACTTCTATCTGCTAGTTCATTTTCTACTCTGTTGCCAATGTAATCTCTGGTTTGCTATTCCAACAATATCAACCTCTCTACTCCCTCTACTCAGAAACCTCAAAGATTCCTCTAAATGAAAATTGATGCATAATCATGTTCTAGGCTTCAAGTCTCAGGTGGTTCTTTCTTTTTTTTTTTTTAATCTTTTGTTTCCTCATACTTCATTATTGTGATAATTAGAATCAGATCACACTTACCATGGATGCTCCTTCTAGGAATCATTGCTTATGAGTGTAAACTCACTGCAGGGGAAATGACCAAGGGACCTATTCATAATCTGGCATATGGTGGTTAATATTGTGCTTACGAATTGAGGTGCCGTTTCATTAGCTTACCAATTGGGGTGCTATTTCATTAGCTTATAAACATTTGAGTTATATTGTTAGTGTCACTCTAGTATGTGCTCCTATGTATCCACTATGAATTCCTCAAGATTTCTCAAATGTGGGCTGGAGCTGTGGCTCAGTGGTTTCGGTGCTTGCCTTGCAAGCACAGGGAGGCAGGTTCGAACCCCAGCACCACATACACAGCAAGTGTCTGAGCAATGAAAGCCAATTGAAAAACTAAATAAAATTGATTCTTTCTCACTCTCTGTCCCTCTCACTGTCCCTCTCTCTTTAAAAAAAAAAAAGATTTCTCAAATGTGAACTACACAAAAATTCAAACCATAATAAGGTAGGCAGAATTATAAGAATGATTCCCAATAACCCTCGTCCACAGGCAGAACCAAGAACATTTGTGGGAAAAGCCAACAGTTTGGAGGAGAAGCAGAGAGTCAGGGAGAATTACTGTGTTCCCAAGCTCTGAAACCTAATGGAGTTGGTCTAGCTGAATGTCCAAACTGCTTTGGATTAATCACTTCTCTGCGCCTTCGTTATGACCTGAAATGCCTGGCATTTATTGTATTCCTGACTTATCACTGTTTATTGAGAGTGTGGAGCAGGTAACTTGCCTATTTAGTTTTACAGGTCCATGAAGAGAGAGCAATTATGGCCACATTTAATTATACCCAGGAGCTTCATCAGCACCTGATTTAAATGATGGTATTTTGGACTTTTAAACTGAGGATATTCAGATGAGATTTTTTTGACTTTGAACTGATGCTATGAAGGGAAAAGCCTTTCATGAAACTTTGTAGAAGCATGTGCTTTATGCGTGGGACAGATGCGGATCATTAGGGCCAGGGAGTGGACACTAGAAGTCAACATTACACTCCAATGACCCTCAACTGTCTCCCTTTCAGATGTGGGTGAAACCTGTGAATATGATATCAGTCCTGTGATTACGCTGGGTTATCTGGCAAAAGGAAGATTATGTAGCTAGTGTCTACCCAGTCTAATTAAATGAGTCCTTTGAAAGCAGAGTTTTCTCTGGCTGGTGACAGCAGTTGGAGGAATTCCAAGCATGGAAGGGATTCAGCTTGAGGGAGATTCCCTTGCTGGCCTCAAAGGGACTCTGTTACTGCCTTGTTGCAAGAGTCTGTGAGAAGGATGAACATTTAGAGGTAGAAAGTGGTCCCCAACTGTGGGTTAGCAATGAAATGGGACCTAAGTCCTACTGAGACAGGGGGAAAAGCTAGGCAGTCAGTGTAGGCAGAATGATGGGGGTGGGTAAGGAGGAAATGGGCTGATGGTCATTTTTTTCTCAGAGGGCAAAGAGCATTGCTGTTAAAACACCTGGTGCTAATAAAGCCCTCTGCTAACAAAGGTGTTCTGGACACAGGCATCTCTTCTGCTGATAAAGCTGTTTGTGGGCCCAGAACAAAAGACTAGATGACACCAGAGCTTCTGAGCCCTGATCCCATGCATGGGGAGGGAAGGCAATGATTAATCAAAGGGGGAGAATCTTGAGAGACTATAAGAAAGACAAGCCAGACCCTTTCTTCGAGTTCTTAGCTCCACGACTCCCTTCTCCTGGCGAAGTCTTTTCTTTCTATCCTTTCTTAAATAAACTGTTTGCTCCGCTTGCCTTGGTGTCCTTCAGTTTCATTCTTTGACTCCAAGAGGACACAAACTCAACATCCACAAACTGGCATTACTACAGTCACAAGGAACTGAATTCTGCCAACAATCTGGAGAAGCTCAGAGGCAGTTTCTTTCTTAGTTGGGCCTGCAGAGGAAAGTGCAGCCCGCTGACACTTTTCAGCCTCATGAGACTCCAGGCAGGGACACCAGCTCTGCTGTGCCATACTCTGACATACAGAGCTAATAAATGGGTATCATTTTAAGTCACCAAGTTTGTGATAATTTATTACATAGCAAGAGAAAACTAATATGGTTCCTGAATATATATTGATTGTGTTCAATGTAATATATCTTTGTATAAGTGAAGCCAACTGTGATTCAAATCATCAATTACTCATTGTTCTATTAGTTATGATGATTATGTTGTTAGTGGTTGAATCATCATAACTAATAGAAGCATGCTTTAAAATTCAGTAAAATTAGCATTTCTATTTCCCTTGAACCCCCAATTCAAATTCATTATATTAATCATGACTATGAAACCGAACTAAATCAGAGTTCTATAGGTGATAAGTTTCATGAGAGATTTAGGGAATAACAAAACAGGGCAGGTCAAGAGTGGTTGTTTCAGGAAATGAGGGATTAACAAGTCATATGGGTGCAGGAAACAAGCTGTTGGTAAGGCCAATAAAGCCTAGATCTGTCAAGAATCCAGAGCTCAGGGGGCTGGAGCAGTGGCTTGGCAGTTACAATGCTTACCTGGCATGTGCAAGGACAAACCCCAGCACCACATACACATGAAAACCTAAATAAAAAATAGAATTAAATTCCTCTCTCTCTCCCTCTCTCTCACTGTCTCTCTTTAAAAAAAAAAAAACAAAACTAAAAGAATCCAGGGCAGAGGACCTGAAGAACTCAGAAACCAGCAGACTGGCTTTGCAAACTAGTTTTGCAGGCCTTCTGCTCACTTCTCTGACACTTGTTTCTCAGAATCCTGGGATCCAGGAGAATGGTTACAAGCACAGCAGGTTATTTGCATGCATGGAAATGTTACAAGGAAATCCCTCACTTGTACAATCAATGTGTGCTAATAACTGAATAATAATAATAACAATAAAGAATACTAGGCCTCTAAGACTAGGGCTCCAAGCAAGAAATGCAGAAAATAGATTTGACATAGCAGCAAGAGGGGACTTGAAACTAGGTCATGGTAAACTGATCTCAGCATGCTAAAGGCTGGCCCTAAAAAAAGACACATACAATCTATTGGCTAGGGGTTCAACAGGTAGAAATTTAAGTAATTCTTTTTCCATAGAGTAATGGTTTTTAAAGTGTGGTTCTTGTACCTGCTGTACAACTTGGAAATGTGAACCTCTTGTTTTTAAACCAGATACCAAAATGCATTTTATGCCCCAAATATTTTTCCCATATTTTTATTGGTACATTATAGTTATACATAATGGCGGAGTTTGTTGTTACGTATTTGTACGTGCACACAATATGAAAATACAAATTTGGTCAATACCATTCTCCAGTGTTTTACTTTCCTTCCCCTCCTCCCTCACCCTGATGCCTGCCCTCTATTTTACTGAGCTCCCTTTGATTTTCATGAAATCCTCCCATCTTTCTTTGGATAGACCAAGAATTGAGCCTTAACTAAGACCTAGAGGGTCAGAAACTCTGGAGGGTGGGGCTTTAGCAAGCTGTATTTTAACTCATCCTCTTGTTCATTTGATGTGCAATAAAGTTTGAGGACCACAGTAATACTGTTTTCATACTTATCTTCCACTGATGAGCATCCTGAGATCCACAGAGCCACATTGCCAGCGAGCAAGCTTCCTCTGTTGCCACACAAGAGCTTTTCCAACAGGATATGTGGCAGGGACAATAGCCTCAAAATGCTGCCCAATTTGCTTTTCATCCTGGGCATGTCACAAAGCAAATTAATGTTGAGCTCCATGTATACATATTAACTCAAGATTATCAATTAAAATAGATCATAAATTATTACCGATGAAAAAGTCAAAGTGGAATATAATGCAGAAGAGAAGGAGAAACCCTGATAATGAGTAACTTAGGATAATCAGGCACAAAAGAAGAAAAACAAAACAGTGAGAGAGTCCTAAACTGAAATGTACAAGAGTTCTCAGGAAAGACAAAACAATTATATATACAATATTAAGAGATTCAATCATAGAAGTCACCTGGCTTTCACTCAGCATCCAATATAGAACAACATTTCACCATCTTAGACCCTTGCCCAAACCCAACCAAAGCTCAAATCCTATAGAAGTTCTTCTAACACCCTTTCACAGAGATGCCTCTTGGTCTCCATTGATATGTATTCTTGATACATGGTTATACAGCTTTTCTGTATAAGAAGATGGCTTTTGCAACAGAAATGAAATAATTCTAACTTGGAGTCTCATATATGAAGGATGTTAAGAAAGATATAAAAAGTTTTATACCTATTTTGGTCAGTTATTAAATATCTAGTCCATCATCAAAATACTATCTTAAATTTTTTTTCAAAAAAGACATTTACTAAAATATTTTTATGATATGTCTCCTTGACTTTTTCCTATATGACTTATTTTCAAACTCATATTCTAGACTCTAATTGCAGCGTTTGTTGTTATTCACACTCCTGTGCTTAGGGTTTATCATCAGTTTTCAACTGGGCACATGGCATTAAAATATTTCTAGAACTGACACATACTGAAGTTCATCTATGACTTATAATAAATAACCTTGTACATTAATCAACATGCTATTACTATGATCTTTGAAAATCTTTTTAACTTCATAAGTAAAGAAACTAAGAAAATGCTAGAATTTTTCAAAAGTAAACAATGGATTTTCTTTTAAACTAAGGATAATTGCTGGAATTTGATTGCCAAAAGATAATTGTGGAATGACTAAAACAGAATAGAAATTCCCTTTGTATGTTTTGTACCAGGATGAAGGAATGGTGAGTCTGAGGCTCCACCCCTTTCAGGAAATATTTTTCTGCTATTGTTGGAGGAACC
>PVKS010031676.1:0-23243 GCA_004027875.1 Aplodontia rufa | reverse complement strand
AGTCGAAGTTCAGAAAGCCCATAAATATATGAGAAAATGCTCTACATCATTAGCTATAAGAGAAATGCAAATCAAAACTTCAATGAGATACCACCTCACTCCTGTTAGAGTGGCAAAAATGAAAAATACAAACAACGACAGATGCTGGAGGGGCTGTGGGAAAAGAGGAACACTGCTACACTGCTGGTGGGACTGCAAATTGGTTCAGCCACTATGGAAAGCATTATGGAGAATCCTCAAAAAATTAAGGATGGAACCACCTTACGACCCAGCTATCCCACTCCTGGGAATTTTCCCAAAAGATTTAGAATCAGCGTATTGTAGTGATGTGGCTTCATCAATGTTCATAGCAGCTCAATTTACTATAGGTAGATTATGGAACCAACCCAGATGCCCCTCACTTGATGAGTGGATACAAAAGCTTTGGTTCATATATACTATGGAATACTACTCGGCCATCAGAGAAGACGATATTACAGCTTTCGAAGTCAAATGGATGGAGATGGATAGAATTATGCTTAGTGAAGTCTCCCAAGCTCAGAGACTTAAGAGCCGAATGGTTTCTCTCATCTGTTGATACTAGAATTTATGTTGAAGCAGTAGGACAGACGGCTGACCTAACAAAGCCTCAAATTGAATGACTTTCAGTGCAACAGGGGCGAAAGCTCCCTAGGTAACTTGGAGGAGGAGGTAACTTGGAGGTGGAGGAGGGAGGGGGAGGGTATATGAAGAACTCATAGGAGTCTGGTGATGGGGAAGATGGGGGAACCATCCCAGAAGCCAATGTTATTCCTACACTAGATACCCATTTAACACATGAGTTCTTCTGGGGGAAACTGCAATAGATGAAACCCACAGTAGCTTATCTATGCGTTGGCATTACCCCTGGTTAACAAAGTTTATTGCTACAGTTTTGACAATGTTTCCCCCTCATCTGTATCCTGTATCGCAATATACTTCTAATAAATGTGGAAAAAAAACAAAAAACAAACAAAAAAAAGAAACCTGTGCATGTGAATAAGAAATACATCTCATTTTTAAATAAGACACACAAGATCTCACATTAATCCTAATACTTCATACACATGAACAATTTTGAAGTTGAAAATTTCTGTCATTGGGCATAACAGCCTTGACATATTTTTTGTTTGATTAATAGTCTTAAAACAAGTGCACTTGCCATAACGGAAAGGAACCACAGTCCCTGGACTGAAATGAACACATTAAAACCTATCCATTGGAACTTGTACTGCTTGAAGCCCCTGTACTGGATCCAGTCTATTTTTTTGTGAAGACTTCTAGTGCAGAAGCCCATGTGATGTTTGAACTGATGCAGTATTAAAATGCTTACCTATATTTCAGTGACATCCCAGAGATGACCTCTGCTATGGATGGATATGTCTTGCATCCCTGCTTTCTCTTTGGGATCTCAGCCCAGTAGGGTAGGTGGGCAGGATGTTTTCTGTGACTCTGCTGTATGAAATGCAATGCTACTGGGACATTAGCCAAACTGACCCTGCAAACAGCACAGATATCAGACATTATGGTCCATAATTTTATGAATTGGTTTCTTTAATGAGGTCAGGATTCTGTTCTATTGTAATTGGAGGGGGGCAGTTGTACTGCACATGTGTTGTTTGTGTCAGCAGTGACTGCAGCAGCGAAAAATGACATGGTTGACATGTTAGAATTATAGCCCAGACTCCATCAGTGATGTATGTGGCCCAAGTGCATTGAATATGCCTGAAGTTGTGATGCATTGTTCTGTTCTCCTCAGCTGTTTGATAGCTTCAGAGACTCATGGACACATGGCAACCCTTAGCCTTATAGACCCAGAACAATGGCTCAGAAATCACTGGATCTCTAATAAGGGAAGCTGTTGTGTTGTAGTATTCCATGCCATAAGTTGCTATTTTTTCTTTGACACAGTTGGGGGTTATTACAGCAAATTTGGCAGATGACCACCTGTGAGATTTCCACTGTATGGACCCAGAGATTCACTATTCCAAGATCAGCAATACTATGCCATGTGTCTCACACTTCCTCAAAACGCTGTCATTCTCCAGAGTGTTCTCTAAGTTGGAGACTGGGCCTTGTACCTTCTAAGAAATATTGTTTATCACTGCCAATGAACTTTGGTTGGCCATAATTATGCACTTAACTAATGTAGTCTGATATCTCATTTCTAATCTTGATTTCATTGCATTCACATTCTGTGTGAAGTCCATATTTGTATCTGAGATGTGTCTACACATCAGAGAACATTCTCTGTAGTAATCCAAGAGACAATTCTTCCTGCCTTCCTTGGACTCTCACAGTTGATATTTTGTGTGGGGAGCTAAACCTCCCTGTGTTTATTTACTATTAAATGTATTTTCTTCTTGTCCCTGCATTTTGGAATAATTCCTTTATATAAGTTTATAAATCAAGTTCTATTCTACCTTTCATTAGCTTCACTCTTTTTTGTTTCAAAATTCAGTAACAAGGTATCAGGTTAAAGACAGGTTTTGCTTGTGTGCCTGCATTATTTGCTGTTTACACAAAAATTGTTTGTTCTGGTATGTCTTATAGTCAGTAACTCAGCACTATCAGGGATGATCTAAATTCTTCTGTATAATCATGTGCATCTCATCATTTCAGAACTTCTCCAGGACTGAGGAAGTGTTCAGTTTACTGCAGGGATGGAGGTAACCTGAGGGGTTTGGCTAGAGGTATAGCAAGAAGAGCATGTGACTGGAAATCCTAAAACAGACCTCTTGTCCAGTGAGGTCAACTGAATCCTTTCCTGTGCATGTGAGCGTCTTTGCCCTTTCTGCCAGAAAATGCTAAAGGAAGGCCTGCTGAACAAAGGAGTTGATGCAGACAATGTAACCTTTGCAAGGAGACCCAGCTGATAATTTTTTCCCTGGTGTAATCATGAATATATTCCTAAGAGGGATATATTAGCCATTGGCAATGTTTTACTGGCTTTGTTAAAAAGAGAAACTCTTCCTGGTTTATGGGTGTATCAGGAGAGAGGATATAGGTCCCTGTTTATTTCCTTAATGGTTTGATTTCTGCAGAAACTATACGTGATGAGTGCTCCTCAACAGAGATCTGGTAGTTGAACTTCAGGTGGGAAAGAATGATCAGAGACGAGTAGAGATGAGAGCCAGGCAGAGCTGCTCACCTGTGTGGCTGACCGTGGAAGCAGCAGTCCTGGTATCAGTCAGCCTAGTCCTTGGCCTGGTGCATCCTAGCACAGAGCTGGTGATTCTTCCTAATGTCACTCCTCTGGGGCCATTTCCTGACCTATGTCAGCAATGCATGAAGAAACCAGTGTACCGGGAAAGAAAAATATTCCTTGCGAACTGATCAGACACAACCAAACTGAGGAAACCCCAGCACTGACAGGAGGATCTGTTAATTAAGAAAGGTGTGGGTGTGGTTGAAACATGGAGCAAGGTTGCAGCTTCAGCTTGGGGAGCTTTA
This sequence comes from Aplodontia rufa, assembly GCA_004027875.1. Taxonomy (NCBI): domain Eukaryota; kingdom Metazoa; phylum Chordata; class Mammalia; order Rodentia; family Aplodontiidae; genus Aplodontia; species Aplodontia rufa. The sequence goes on along the minus strand of PVKS010031676.1, from coordinate 19,772 downwards.
GGTGAGGGGACATATCAAGCAATGCTCTTGTGAGAAATTGTACCATAGCTTGGCATGGTAGTGCACACCTGTAATTGCAATGGTATGGAGGCTGAGGCAGGAGGGTTACAGACTGAGTCCACACAGGACAACTTCATGAGACTCTTTCTCAAAATGAAATAAAAGGGTTGGGAAGTGCTGTTGGGGATTTTGTCCAAATTATATTTTTATATTTTGGGCCCCTTTAAGTATGTGACAGGAAACACATCATATGTACAACTTTAACGTACCAAAAATTTTTTTAAATAATGTAGAAATGGAAATGCAATATACAAATGGACCTGGGTATGTGGCAAAGTGGTTAAATTCCATTGGATAAAATCCCAGGTATGAAAATAAATAAAAATGAGCAAATAAACATAAAAAAGTAACAGTTGTAGCATGTAGAGTACGCTTACTGTGGCAGCATAGAACTCAACATTTCCACATCTGAAGTCTAGCTCTTCCCCACCTGTTTTTAACTACCTCAACATGCATGAATTTTGCCTAGGGAATCTTGCCTAGGTTCCTGGGAAAGTATGGAGAGGGCCAGGGATGGGGGAAGGGAATAGAAATGACAACAAGCAGACCAGAGGGAGGTAGTATGGGGTAATCTAATCAGAGGGGAACCTCTAACCTCCAGGAGAAGTCCAATTAACAAGGGGCTTAAGTAGGGGGAAACATGGAACCATGGGGAACTCAAAGTGGGAAACAATGGACTGGCACCAGCCTTGGCTTATTCTGTCATTACATTTTTGTCCTTTATTGTTTGGTGATGAATCCCTCCTAATTGTAAGATCATGTTTAATAAATAAAATTTTTTAAAAAATTTTAAAAAATAATAAAAACATGCTTGGACTATGCCTGAATAAGAAAAGAAATTGTTTTCACTCATGTTTGCAAGTTAGGGTGGTGATAGATTTTGGTTTTATTTTATTTTTTAATTGAGAATTGAACTCGGAGGAGCTTTACTATTGAGCTACATGTATTATTATTGTTTTGAGAGTAGCTATTGCTAAATTGTTAAGGGTCTCACAACATTGCTGAGGATAGTGTCAAACTTCCCTACAATATTACTTCCCATCCACCCAAGGGGCAGGGATGAGAAGTATGCTCCAGCACCCCATCAGGAAAGATTTGCTTTCCTCAGAGGCCTCCCCTGGGCTTCCACATTGTGTCCTCTCATGGGGCTCCGCTATGCACATGCTTCCCTGTCACTCTTGTCCAATTGTCTTTTTCTTGAAGGAAACAAGTGCTACGGAGATATGATTGCTTATCATCCTAGCATCCTCATGATGACGTCCTCCCCTTATTTAAGGCCATGTCTCCAAATACAGTCTCAGTTTCAGGTACTAGTGTTTAGGCTTCAACATGGGAACTGAGATGGGGAAAATGAACATGAAACCTCTGCCAATCTTATGTCAGATAATGACAGTTGTTTCATCCCACCGTTCAAAATCTTGCTTCACTGTAGCTTTTCAATTACCTAAATAGTGTCAATTAAAAATACACTTTCATCTGTTTTCCAGATTTATCCCAACATGAATACTTGTATGATCTCTCCTTCAAGTCCTTAGTATTGTATCTTTCCTGCCTTATGCATATTTGACCAAAAGAGCCCAGTATCTATATAATAGGCAACTTTTAATAAGCACTTACTATATGCTATGTACCTTCAGAAGCCTTTTACACTGTAGTAGAATTATTATCATTATCACTCCATTATTGGAAATGAAATTTCTGAGGCACAGACCAAGTTGGATGTAAAGGTCCTCATGGTGTAGGAGACCACCAGATCCAGGGCCTGCTTTCCTGCTGCTGTGGTCCATTTCTTCCTACAGTACATTTGCCTAGTAGATGAGAGGGAATGAGGTACCTGTAAGAGAAGATGATCAAAGTTAAATGCTTACTGAGCCTCAACCAGTAAGATGAAAAGTTCTCTTTGTGACTAATTAGATTGGTCACAAATTAGATTGGTCTTAGGGCATATGCCCATTTACATGGGCTTCTAGCATCCATCACTCTTTTACTTACAACAGTATCAGAAGTGTACCCTCCTCTACTTGTCCTCTTAAAGAAACATAAAAAGGAAGAAACAGAAACAGTCAAAAATCCACATTTTTTAAGTCACTGTCCAAAGCCTATTTTATTTAGTTAAGCTGTCTGAACTCAAAGAGAGGTAGAATTATTAAGGCAGGAGAAAAAAGCAGCAAATCAAATATAAAGAAATATTCTTAAAATAATGTTGAATTTCTCAACAGAAATCTTACAACTCAGAAAAAAATTGGATATTTTCAAATCCTTAAACAAAATATTGTCAACCAAGAGTTTGGTAGCCAACAAAAACATTCTCAGAAAATGAAGGCTGCATAAATTCTTGCCCAGACAAAAGAAAATGGATGAGATCTAGTACCAACAGGCTGATCTTGTAAGTGTCTAAGACACCCCACAACCCCACATCTCTATCCAAAGAATGATAAGGACCATCATGAAAATAGGCAAATGACTCATTCTCACCAGTAAGGCAATCACATTATAGAGAGAGAGACAAAAGAATTTCTCAATGGTCATATTCCCATCACAGTAACCAAAAACAGATAATTGACCCGAAGACAGGGAAGGTTCATTTGTGTTCAATAGGCATGAAGATAATAATGCATGGTCAGTTGGCCTTTATTTCTTCTGGGCCTGTGCAAGACAGGACTATATGACAGGAGCATGTGGCAGAAACAGAGGAAGAAGAAAGGGCTGGGATCCCACTATGCATTTAAGGTACTTCCACAAATAACCAGAAGATTTTCATCTAGTTCCTATCTCCTGAAGGTTCCACTAACTCCCAATGTTAATCAACTGAAGACTAACCTTATAGAGTGGACTTGTGAGAGAAACTTAGGATTGTGTCAAAGCAGAATCAACTATTAACACTTTAGAAAACCAAAAAGAATACGAGCAAAAATGATAAAAAAAAAAGGGAGAAGGAGCTAAGAATACATAAAATATCAGAAAATGATCAAGAAAATGACAGGAATAAGTTCTTACCTACCAATAACAGACATAAATGTGAATGGAGTAAACTCTACTGAAGATGGTGGCACAGTATGTAATCACAGGACATTGAGTGGTTAAGGCAGGAGGATCTCACTTTTGCGGCCAGTCCCAGCAACTTAGAGAGACCCTTTCTCAAAACAAAAAACAAACAACAAGTGAACTCATGTAGCTAAGATGCAGAGTGCCCCTGAGTTCAACACACATCCTGATCACAACCTCGAAATGGAGCGCACCCCTCATTGCAATATTCCACACAAATCAAATGGAAAAAAGACATCATCAAATATGAACACTGCCTACAGGAATGACACATCACTGTTATGGACAGATAAATTTTAATGCAAAGAATTGAAAGGTGGTTCCACATCAATGGCAAATAAAAGAAAAGCAAGCACGTCTACCTACATTCATATGGGATGAATTAAGTGTGAAGTCAAATTCTGTAGAGAAAGGTAAAGATGACCATTCTTTGATAGTGGGATGAATTTAATAAGATAAAAACAGCATTGGGTAATTATACATACTCAAGAAGGACACTCACCCAAAACAAGTAAATGTGTTTCAGTCCAAGGGATGAAACAGGTAAGTGCAATGATCTCTGAAGTCTTCAACACCTCACTTTCAACAGTGCACAGATCATACAGACAGATAAACACTTGTTCTACACTACAGATCGCATGACTTATTAGTCATCGAGGCAGCATTCAATACCTGCAGAAAATATATCTGTGTCATTAGCATATAACATATTTCCAACAGTGCAGCACATGCAATGCCTGCAAACATTTTTCAGTAAATACTTAAGAATTGAAATTACTTCATGTATTTGTGACTACTGTTGAATGCATCTACATATCAACAACTCAGTAAATAAAGAGGAATGCACAAATATGAAAATTGAATAACTTCTTAAGAACGGCCAATGCTTCCCTAAAGTAATTAAAGGGGAATCAGTAGTATTTTTGCAGCAAAGTAAAAGGAAAAACACAAAATATTAGTTCCTGTGGGATTCAGCGAAAGCTGAATAAAGGTGGAAGTTGATAGCATTAGAAACTTTAACTAAAATTAGAGAAAATGGAAATAAGCTGCCTAAATATGAAGAAAAGCAAGATCAAATCCAACCCAAAGAAAAGATGGAAAAAATAAAAATAATGCAATTAAGACTAAACTGACTAAACTATACACAAAAGTGCACTCAAATGAAGAGTTGATGTTTGAGAAGAGAAATAAAATAGACAAGTTTAGTGGACGAAGAAAGTTAAAAGAAAAGTCAAATAAATAAAACCAGAGGTGATAAAGGAGGTCTTATCACTGATACTAGAGCATTACTACTATGCATTTACTAGGAAAGGAGGGAGATCCAGAGAACAATAAAAGTATTTATTTTGTAGATGGTTAAGGGAATCATTCCTGCGACCAAATAGTCAAGTCCATTTTCCAGAGGTGGGATACCCAGGAAAACTAAATGGAGCTGGGCACAGTGATGCCTGCATCATTTTAATTCAGACTCAGGAGGCTGTAACCAAAAGATTGTAAATTTGAGGCCATCTTTAGGCAATTAAGGGACTCTGTCTAAAAATAAAAGCCAAAAGGGGTTGTATATGTATCTCAGTGATAAAATGTACCTAGATTAAGTTCTCAGTAAAAATTTCAACCAAAAACAATAAAAAATGTTGAACAACAAATGGCCACTTATGATAACTTCAATATTGTGATTTTAGAGTTCATGTCTATTGGACAAACAAATTTTTATTTGAGAATTTGAAAAAATGCCTTTATATATATGAAAGTAAATGTAAAGAATATGTAAGCTTGGTGCAGGAGCGGTGGCTCAGCTGCTATGATGCTAACCTGGCATGCCTGAGGAACTGGGTTCAAACCCTAGCACCACGTACACAATAAGTGTTAGAGGAACAACAGGCATGACAAAAATTAAATAAAATTTATTCTCTCTCTCTCTCTCTCTCTCTCTCTCTCTCTGTCTTTCTCACTCATTGTCCCTCTCTCTTAAAAAGAAAGATACATATGCTTTACATTATGATTTGCAACCTATATAAATGCACCTGTATTAATATCATTGAAACATTCTCAGAACTGGAAACTCGAAGTGAGAGGATAATGCTTGTTGAGATTTTTATTTCTTTATGTCAGAATAATTAATACAGGTTTCTAGTATTTTTTTAGATTATTTCCTTGGGTCCTTACAAAAATTTCTATAAATCTAAGAGTGCTTGAATTTTGGGGTCTTTTTTCTGTGCTGGCTCTATACAAGATGCTAGAAACTGAGCTGGAGTGGTGGCTCGGCAGTTACAGCGCTTGCCTGGCATGCGCAACTACACGGGTTCAAATCCCAGCATCCACGTACACAACTAAGTGTTGGAGGAATGAAGGCCATGTGAAAAATTCAATAAAAATTGAATCTCTCTGTCTCTGTGTCTGTCTCTCTCACTGTCCTTCTCTCTTTAAAAAAAAAAAAGATGCTAGAGACTTAGGAGAAAAAAATATTTTAAAACTACGAATAAATAAAATTGCCTCTCACTTTCTCTCTCAGTAATAAGAAAAGAAAAAGAATCAAACAAAAAATACAAACAATAGCAACATAGGAAAACCCATTAATATGGAGTGGTCCTATCCCTGCCACTCTTTCTCAGAAGCCACCATCATTTCTCATTATTTCAGGTCACTTGTTATAAAAGGGATCATAAAATTTAAAGGTTTGTTTTCTTTTTCAGCACACACTTAAGTCACTTGGCAGTGCCTGAAATTTCTGTTGTAAATGGGACTTGGTCCTTACCTACAAAAGCAAATTTCTATATAACATGACTGAACCCCTAAGCTATTGTATTAAAAGAGGAAGAGAAATGATTTGATTTTGAGAGATCTACCTAATTAGTGGATTAGTCCATTTGATGCATTCATAATTTGAGAGGATTGGTATAACTGCAGGCAGGTAGCGTGGGCCTGTTGGAAGTGGGATATGGGGGTGTGTTTGTGACAAATTTGTCGTCTCCGGTGTTTTCCCTCTCTCTGCTTCCTCACTGTCCTGAGCTGAGCAGCTTTCCTCTGCCACGTTCTGCTTGTATAATATTCTGCTTTGCCTCAAGCCCAGAATGATGGGTCCAGCAGAACGTGGACTGAAGCTCTGAAACACTAAGCTCAAAATCAGCTTTTTCTCCTCTAAGTGGTTCTCATAAGATATTTTTCTCACAGCAATGAAAAGTGTACTAATACTCTCTGAATCTTATACTTACAGATAACGGGAAGGTGTATTTCAGTGCAGTGGAAGTGTCTGGGTGACTGCATTGAGCATAGGTGGAGGATCTTGAAATTTTGTTTTAGTGGAGGCTGAAGGGTGTGTTGAAATGGAGGTGGTTGTATGACTTTAAATTCTTGCTCTTCCGTCAATTCCCTCCTTTTCAGAACATACCTCCCTTGCATAAGGGTATTCAGTACCAATATTCGCACTGTACAACTACCCAGTATGGAGTGAATGGTGAGAGCTAGCTATGACTTCCTTCCTGGACGAACCCTGGGGTGTCAGGAACATTCTCACATTGGATGGTAAGAGAAAGAAGCAGCATCATGGCATAGATCCATCAGGAGTTTTCTTTTTTTTTTTTTTATTCAGAAATTTATTTGTTGAACAATCAGAAAAGCTTCAGTCATCACAGTTCTTAAGAACCCTGTGACATGGAGGGATGCTTTCCTCCATCACCATTCCTACTATGTGGACTTTTTTTCTTTATTTGCAATATTTCTAGTGCTGAAGAGAGGAGAAGTGAATTCAGCTCTTTTGGATAGTTATTTTAGCCTAAACCACACCTTGGGGTACTTGAGCCACAGCTAGGACAGTTAAAGAGCAGTGCACAAGAAAATGTGAAGCAAAAAATGCCACCATGCACTGGACAGCCAGATAATGGTCCCACACAAAGCAAGATGCCACCCCCAAACCTTCCTGTCCTCAAGTTCCTCTCATCCTGCATGATATGAGCTTGTCAGGACTGAAAATGTATGGAAATAGTTTGGGATCATTTTCCCATTGTCCTCATAATTAGCATTTTCCTTCCAACGTCATCCTCCTCTCATTATCAAGCATTTGCTGACCACATTCTTGCTATTCTCTCCGTCACAGTCTTTCTCATTCTTTACGAGTTTAAAAGTTTCCAACTCTGTAAGTTCTGCTTCCCTTTAAATGATGCCTTCCTTTGTCAACTATTTCTCTCTTCTCCTATCATTTTAGTCATCTTTCCTGCTATTGTGACTAAAATACTTGACAAGAACAAGTTTAGAGAAATAAAAGTGTGTTTGGGGATGCACTGCTTCAGATGTCTCAGCCCATCCATAGCTGTTAGAAATGAAATTATTGTGGCTGAAAAGATGGTGACTGGCTGGAGGTCTGAATGAAAAATCACTCTGTGAATGTGGGACACTAATGGTGAGGGAAGTGCCTTTCTGTGATGTGGGTGGAGGTTAAAATTTCTCCCTCAACTCATTAGCATTAAAGCTAGGAAATTTAGAAGCACAGAGGTGTGGACAAACAGCATACAAGAAAATCCAAATAAAAATTTTCCAGCTCAAGTCACCCTATTGGCAGGCTACTGAGTTGGCCCTGAGGGGAGGGAAGAGAGCACACAAATAAAGAATGTCAGTTGGAGCGGTGATCTCTGATATCAGAAGAGTGCAACGGCCTCTGTGGCTGCAGGTGGGGCTCTGTGGTGCTGAGAACCAACGGACAACACTAATGCATGCAACTTAGACTCCTCTCAATCTGGCTGCTGAGAAACGGGGTGGATGCCATTTTGACCCCTCCCAGTGGGTGGTTCAGGAAACCACTTCAAGAATAGTAAGCCCAGATCAAAGCAGTAAGCTCAGACCAGAGCTCACATTGGAGCTCAGAGGGTAGCTTCAGGTCCCCAGTGTTCTGACTGTCTGCTTTGTGGGTTGTGTGGGACTGGTGGACCATCCCTACAGGGCCACTCATATTTAGAGGATTCCCACACACACATACACCCCTGACACACACATATTTGCAAGCAGAGTCCACAACCAGGATTCTGCACAATAGGACCTAAACAGGCTGGGTGGGGTCAGCTTCCAGGTCCTGCAACTTGGGACCAGGAGCACAGATATCACCTGGACCTCCCAGCCTTCACAGCAATTAGTTTCAGCCTTAGATAACTATGAACAGAAAGGGCAACCAGGGAGCACTGCTTTCCTTTGCTTTCAGACTCCAAATACTGGAAACAGAGGTGGTCCCATAGGTACTGGGTGCTCAAATTGGGACTGAGCTTCCATACCCCTTGTGTTTGCATTTGAGACCTTCACAGCCTTGGGTCTGTCTGGGCTGGTATCTTCTTTCCACCGCCATCCCCTTGTTGCTGGGTTTATGACTGCCCCATACATCATCCCTTAGGACAAGTTGGGGCTTTGGCTCACTCAACAGAGGGACAAAAGCTGTCCCAGGAGAGCTGAATTCAGGCCAGCCACTACTCTTGAAGCATGAAGAGTCCCATGCAGCTCTGCCAGGACCCACAAGACTTCCAGTAGCTCCTGGGACCCCAGCTGAAGTGGGACAAGAGCTTTGGCAGGCAGACACTAAACTGCCCAGGGGGTTCAACCCAGGGAACAACCCAGATTGTTCTCACAGGAAGCAGAAACAGGGAAAGTACCCAAACTCTCTACAGGAGAAGAATATTGGGAGGAGTCTTGGGAATCTGACTCTCAATTGAGATCAATAAAATTCAGTTCCTCCAGCAAACTCAAATGAGGAGTGACTCCACTTAGAAGACAGATATGAACACATACCTCCACTGTATATATTGACTTTATCAGTAATAATTCATAGTCTTCCCAACTCCTTTTAAAAATGTTTTTTGTTTTTGTTTTCATTTTTGTTTGTGTTTTTTGTTACTTGTTCTTGGAATTGGTGTTCCTGTGTGTTTGTATTTTGATTTCTTGGCCTTTGCTGGCTTTTGTTTTGTCTGTCTATGCTATGTTCATATTGCTGGAGTTCTATCTGTGATCTTTCAAGCTAGTGTTTAGTCTCTTCATGATGAAGAAAACCCCAGTCTCTTCTACACCCTTCTTCCCTTTCCAGAGTCATTTCCTAAACTGTATTCTGCTCTTTCTCATCTGCCCTCAAAGTCATTACCCAACTCTCTTCCCATTTCTATCTTTATCATATTTTATCAGAATAGCCTACATCATCTCCACTATCTTGTAGCTCTCCCTCCAAATTCACAAGTTCCACACTACCTTTCAATCTCATTCCCTTTGCTCTCTATATTTTTTGTCTTCACCTACAGAGGTTTTGCTAAACCGAAGTGAATGCCATACTTGAAAATGGGTGTTTGCTTGCAATCCAAATATAGTCTAAGAACTCTCATGAAAGAAAACTGCTAATCCATTTGTTCTTCTAGCAGCTAATCAACACTGAAACAGATACAATTGGTTCTTATTTCTTTTAACTATCTGTTGTATGCATTGGCTGCACATATTGACTCCTACCTCCTATCTCCTCAGGTATTGGAAATTGTAAAAGTCCATAATAATTCACAGATAGGAGAGTCAGCCAGTGAACAGTAGTATTCAAATTGTACCCCAGCCCAACTAAGATAAAAAAACTCCATACCCATCAACAAAGCCCCTAAGAGAATTATTCAGTGATGGACATCAAGCCCCAATGCCTGAAACTGAAAAGAGGAAAAAGAGAAACAATCCTCCACCTCAATCCCACAGCTCCCCACCCAAGTCCATGGTCAGGATCCTAGAGGAAAACCTAGAAAAATGTATCAACAATATGATTAGTAATTCAATAAAAGAATTAAAAGAATATTTAAGAAAAGAAATGAGAGAAATTTTAGTAGATGATGTTACAGAATTCTTAGAATTGAAAAACACTGTCAACCAAATGAAAAGTTCACTGAAAGATACTAATATCAGAGTAAACTCAGTACAAAAATAGAACCACAGCTCTTGAAGAATGAACATCAGACAATGAAGACAGGCTGACAAGGTTAAACACAAGGAGGATAGACAAGAAAAGAAACTTATTGAGAGTGATCAGAATTTCCAAGAAGTATTCCATAAGATGAGAAGAAATAACCTGAGAATAATTGGTATTGAAGAAAACATTGAGCAATACATAAGAGGCATTAAGAATCTTCTCCATGAGATTGCAATAGAAAATTTCCCCCACATCAGAATTGATCCAGAAATTCAAATTCAAGATGCCTATAGAACACCAAACACTCCTAACCAAATGAGAAACTCACTGAAACTCATGACATATAAATAAATAACAGAGAAATCAAGGAAAGAATTCTAAAAGCAGCAAGAGATAAACTCCAAATCACATTCAGACACAGACCAATAAGGATTCCTGTGGATTTTTCAGATCAGATAATAAAGGACAGGAGAGCATGGAACAACATATTTCAAATATTGAAAGAAAACAATTTTCAGCCAAAGATACTACACCCTGCAAAACTCAGCTTTCAATGTGACAGGGAAATTAAATACTTCCATGATAAATTCAAGTTAACAAGGTACATGAACACAAAACCTTCTCTTCAGAGAATATTCAAGAACATACTTCGTACAGATGAACAAGTAAACAACTTCCAAAACCCACAAACAGATGAAAGTCAATAATAACATAACTCACTAAAAGATACCCATGATGGCACAAAACACAACAATAGTCACAATGCCAGGAACCCAGAGTTACATATATATTCTAACACTGAATGTTAATGGACTTAATACCCCAATCAAAAGTCACAGATTGGCCTACTGGATCTAAAAACAAAATCCAATCATATGCTACCTACAGGAGACATATCTCACTGCCAAAATTAGACACAGATTGAAGGTGAAATATGGTAAAAAGTCTATCAGTATCATGGTCCAAGAAAGCAAGCTGGTGTTGCGATCCTTATACCTAACAAAATTAATTTGACCAAAAATTAATCATGAAGGAAAAGAAGGTCATCATGTCATAGTAAAAGGAAGAATATAACAAGAAGACAAAATAATAGTTAGTATTTCTGCCCCCAATACAATCTTCCCAAATTTATGGAAAAACTACTCAAGGACATTAAGCCCCTCATCAATCTCAACACAGTAATACTGGGGGACTTTAATACACCATTATCACCAATAGATAGATCATCAAAGCAAATAAGTCAACAAAGATATCTCTGACCTAAACAATTCTATAAATCAACTGGACTTAACAAACATTTACAGAATATTACATCCCAAATTGACTGAGTTTACCTTCTTCTCAGGAGCTCATGGATCCTTCTCCAAAATAGACCACATCCTAGTCGACAAAGCTAATATTAACAAAAATAAAAAAGTTGATATAATCCCATGTATCCTGTCAGAACACAATGGTATGATCCTAGCAATTAACAGCAAGAAAAACTACTCCAATACTTGGAAAATTGAATAATACCCTCTTAAACAAAGAATGGATAAAAGAGGTAATGAGAACAGAAATCAAGCAATTCTTGGAAATGAATGAGAATGATGAAACAGCATATCAAAATCTCTGGGATAGTATGAAGGCATTCTTAAGAGGTAGTTTCATAGCGTTGAGTGCCTTCATCAAAAATCAGTTAAGAGCTCAAATAGACTTATGCCCCAACTCAAATCTCTACAAAAAGAGGAACAATCCAATCCCTAACCTAGTAGAAGACAGGAAAACACTAAAATCAGAACTTAAATCAATGAAATTGAGAACAAAAAAAATTCAAAATATCAGCAAAATGAAGAGTTATTTCTTTGAAAATATAAATAAATTGACAGATCCGTTGTCAGCCGCAAGAAAAGGAAGAATGAAGTGAAGCAAATCAAGAAAATCAAAGATGAAAATGGAGATATCACCAATGAATCAACCAAAATCCAGAAGATTATCAGAACTTATTTTGAAAAGATATACTCTTCGAAGTTCGATAATCTGGAAGAAATGGATAACTATCTTGCCATGTATGACATTCCCAAATTAACAAGGGAGAACATTGATATTATAAACCAACCAATCTCAGGTAGCGAAATTGAAACTGAAATCAAAGGCCTTTCAAAAATAAAAGCTCAGGACCTGGTGGATTCTCAGCACAGTTTTACCAGACCTTTACAGAAAAATTAACACTGCCCCTTTATAAGCTTTTCTATGAAATTGAAAGAGTCATAACATTCCCAAACACTTTTTATGAAGAAATTAATACTCTGATACCAAATCCCAACAAATAACATCAAGAAAAGAAAATTACAGACCAATTTCCATGATAAACATAGACACAAAAATCCTTAATAAAATCCGAGCTATCTGGATCCAAAAATACATCATAAAGAGAATACATAATGATAAAGTGGGCTTCATTCCAATCATGCAAGGCTGTTTCAACATATGCAAATCAATATATTTAATTTATGACCTAAACAGAATTAAAGATAAAAATCATATGATCATCTCAATTGAAGCAGAAAAGGCCTTTTATAAAATTCAACACCCATTTATGCTCAAAAATGTGGAGATGATAGGGCTCAAAGGAAGATATTTTAATTTTGTAAGAGCCATTTATCACAAAATCATAGTCATATCATGCTTAATGGAGAAAAGCTGAAACATTTCCACTGAATTCAGGAACAAGACAAGGATATCCACTTTCACCACTCTTATTCAATATGCCCTTGAAACCCTAGCCAGAGCTATCAGACAAGAGAAAGAAATCAAAGGAATTGAATAGAAAAAGAGAAAGTCAAGCTGTCTCTATTTGCTGATGACATGATCCTATACCTGCCAGATCCAATAAGCTTGATCAGAAAACTTCTAGAGCTCGTAAATGAATTCAGCAAAGTGGTTGGTTATAAGATCAACACTCATAAATCAATAGCTTTCCTATACCCCAGCAACATTCTGTAGAAGAAGAAATCAGGAAATCCATCCCATTCACAATATCCTCAAAAAGAATAAAATACTTGGGCATCAATCTAACAAAGGATATTACGGACTTCTACAAAGAAAACTATCATACATTTTTTAAAAAGAAATTGCGGAAGACCTGAGAAGATGGAAAAATTTTCCATGTTCATTGTTAGGCTGAATCAATATAATTAAAATGGCCATTCTACCAAAAGCCCTATATAGATTCAATACAATCCCCATCAGGATACCAATGACGTTCTTCATTAATATAGAAAAAGCAATTCTAAATTTGGAATAACAGAAGGCCCAGAATAGCCAAAACATTACTAAGCAAGAAAGAGGAGCAGGAAGTGTCACAACTCCTGACCTAAAATCATACTATAGGGCTATAGAAGCAAAAACAATATAGTATTGGTGTTAAAACAGACACACAAAAAAATGAAACAGAATAGAAGATTCCAAGAAAAACCCTCAAATCTTGAACCATCTGATATTTGATAAAGGGGGCAAAAACATTGTGTGGAAGAAGGACAACCTGTTCAACAAATAGTGCAGGATGAACTGGAAAACCACATGCAGACAATTGAGATTAGATCCTTATCTTTCACCCTGCATAAGAATCAAATCAAAATGGTTCAAAGATCTGGTAATCAAATCAGCAAATATACAATTGCTAGAAGAAAAAGTAGGATCAACACTCCACGACATTTTTGTCTGCACTGACTTCCTTAATAAGACTCCCATAGTGAAAGACTTAAAACCAAGAATAAAAAATGAGTGGGATGCCATTAAACTAAAAAGCATCTGCACAGTTAAAGATTCAGTCAAGAGTGTCAAGAGAGAACCTACAGAATGGGAGAAAATCTTTGCCTGCTACACCTCCAACAGAGGGCTAATATCCAGAATATACAAAGAACTCAAAAAACTGATCAAAAAACCACAAATAATCCAATCAATAAATGGGCTGGGGAACTAAATAGAAACTTCTCAATGGAGGAAGTCCAAAAAGCCAATAAATATATGAGAAGGTGCTCTACATCACCAGCAATCAGAGAACTGCAAGTCAAAACTTCACAGAGATTCCACCTCACTCCTGTAAGAGTGGCAAAAATAAAGAAAACAAACAATAACAGATGCTGTAGGGGTTGTGGGAAGAAAGGAACACTATCACACTATTGGTGAAACTGCAAGCTTGTATAGCCTCTCTGGAAAGCAGTGTGGAGACTCTTCAAAAAACTAAGGCTGGAATCACCATATGACCCAGCTATCCCACTTCTGGGTATTTTTCCAAAAGAGCTAGCATCAACATACTACAGAGACACAGCTACATCAATGTTTATAGCAGCTCAACTTACCATAGCTAAACTATGGAACTAACCTAGATGCCCCTCACTGGACGAGTGAATTCAAAAACTGTGGTACATATATACAATGGAGTTCTAGTCTGCTATTAGAATGATATCATGGCATTTGCAGCCAAATGGATGGAGATGAAAAAAAATTATGCTGAGTGAAATATCCCAAACTCAGAGACTCAAGGGCTGAATATTTTCTCTTCTCTCATACATGGAAGCTAGAACACAATCTGAGACAGACTGAAAGCTGGCTAAGCTAAATAATAACATGGGTGAATTATTACATGAGCAGAGGGAACCAAGGGTATGATGCTGGGGGATGAAGGGAGGGGGATAGGAAGGAGATCGAGGGATTAGGAGGATTTCAGTGCAGCTGGACGGAGGGAATGGGGAATTATCAATGCAGCTGGAAACCCTTGATATCCATGGAAAGCCCAACTAGCATTGGGGTATGGTAGAGGAAAAATGTGAACAGGGAGAAGTCAAAGCAGGGAGAGCATGACCTGGCATTGGCCTTGGCTTGCTTTGTCAATATCTAAGTCTTCATGAATGTGTAACAATGATTCCCTCCAATATGTAAGACTATATTATATGAATTTTTTAAAAGTCTTAAAAAAACAGAAATGAAAATTATTCAAATCCTCAGGTGCTGTAAGAAATTAAAAAAAAAAAAACAGGCCTAGAAGTGGGTGAGCAATACAGAGTTTACTTCTGCAGAAGGGTGTACTCACAAAGGTGATCCGATTAGCAAGCACAATTGAGCAGACAGTCCTCCTGCTTATATCTCCAACTTGTCACAATCCTACCATTCATTCTGATTGGAGTATCTCAGGGGTACAATCTAATATAAAATTGGGGTGGGAACAGAAAAGAGCTATTGGTGTAATGGGATCTGAGAAGGAGTTTAAAAATGGATTTTCTCTGACCACATGGTTCCCAACCTTCCATTTATATGTGAACCTTAAAACTGTATTCTGAAAATGGACCATCAGCTTTTTTATTTCTCACAAACACCTCCTTTTCTCTTTTTATATCTTCAGTATCATTTCATTATACCTTCTGTTTCTATCTTCTATCCTAGATATATTAACTTTTTAGGTGAAAAATCAGTCATGGTAATGACCCTCATTAAGCAATACACATATCCATCCTGGTATTCAGTATCACTTGGTAAGCTTCTTTCCAGGTCAGTTGAATCTTGGCTGCTTTCCAGGTCTTGTTTAAAACTAGGTCTCCAGGCTGGAAGTGGTGAATTGCAAATTCTAGAAGGGACAGGGCTCAACAGCTGTTCATTGTAATCTTACCAAAATAAAAAAGGTGCATATAGGTCTTGAATTGATTCAGAACGCATCTATATATCAGGCACTCCTGTCTCAGAAATCTTTCTTTATAGCATTAACCTTTATTACATTTGGCTGACACTAGTATATGTCTTAAATTACACCAAAAGAACCATTTGTCTTTTAAATGTCTATGGTGACTGTACTTTGGTTATAACTATCCTGCCAAGTGTTTAAGATCAAGTTTGTCAAAATTGCCCTAGTTCTAATTTACTATTAGAATCAGCCAAGATTCCTTAGAGAGTCACTCCTGGGAACTCATGAGAAGCTCTTTGGTCCCTCTAGTTCTTCTAGTTTCCTCTGTCATTGCCATATGGCAGGATGGATCAAGGTCTTACTGATCACACGTGGCTTCTCTGGGAAGCTAAGGGATGTTCTCCTTTCCAATGACCCTACTTTTCACATCATGTACACTGGATGACTTTCCTTTCCTTTCAGACCCTCATGAATCCCTTGATTAGGAGTTTGGATGACTCAGAGGTGCAGGTCCGATAGAGGGGATCTTTCTGTTCTCTGGGTCCTGGTTGATCTTAAAGGGCAATTGCCAAAATATTGGTCACTTTTTCTTGGCACTTTTATTTCTCTTACTTTAATGTCCAAGTTTTTATTTTAAATATCCAGCAGGCCAGTCTCACTAATTTTTGAAGTAAGAATACTGGGTTTTAACTTCAATGCATCCAGTTTTATAGTAACTCCTGTTATTTAATTAGGATCTGTAATAGTACTAGAAAATAGTATAGTATTTCATTTGTAGGTGATGGCTTAATTCAATTTTTATGTTAAAATTAGTACTTCTGTAAAACATAAACTCTCAATAGTTTTAAAAGGAAAATATAAAATGAAATTAATAAGATTAAATAGCTTTGAACCAAGAAACATAATTTCTCTAATTACATTAATATGACTTTGGTGGCCATTTTGCCTCTATAAATAAGTGTAAATCTATCAGCTCAGTCACATGAGACCCTTTTTAAGTTTTACTTTCTTTTAAAACTCTTTACAATCTTACATATCTTCAGTAATTTTGTATTATATTTCTTGATTATTTTGAGATCATAGAAATCTTCATAACAAAAATTCATCCTTTGAATGTGACTTTAAATGAACTCAAGTTTAGTCTAGTTTGGAATCATCCTAATATGGAGGATGGTGAGAAACAGAGACTTATCTCAGGTAAGGTAGGGGTTATTGACAAATAACATGATGCTTGAATCTACACAAGTTTCCACATATTCAACCTTCAAGCAAATAAGACTCTCCTTATTACAGTTTATAATGGGATATCTAATCACAAAACATAAATAGGTACTCAACCAAATTTATTGTTTCTAAACAAGTCTGAAAGAGATCACTGCTGTAGACAACTTTAGTTTGGAACTACCAAATTGGTAAAATGCTCTCCTAAGTTTTACATCTCAGAAGAGTTTTATACCTGAAGAGCATGAAAAACCTAATATACAAAGAGTCCGGCACCCCATCACAAGTGCACTGATGTCCTTATATTAACTAAGTTTAACCTTTGAAGAAAAATTTAGACTTCATAATTTATATTTATAATAAATTTATAATTTATAATCATAGGTCTGCAATACTGACAAGAATCAAAACATAACTTTAAATTTCTTTTGTTAGGAAACAGTGTTGATGATCAGAAATATTCATTATCTGGTGTATAAATACATTTTATTTATATAACAATGAAACTTTTTTGTAGTTAAAGCAAAAAGATATAAACCAAGCCTTAAAATGGCAGTGTGGCCCTCTCATATCAAATATAATGCATAAAAGAAAGCACTTCTTTCTTATTCTGCATGTAATCTGAAATAAACTTCCATTTTACAGCCTTACATAATACATAATATTTCACATATATTTAGGTATTAACTATATTGTAATAACCTGAAAACATTTATTTAATTAATTATGAAGTAATTATTTAAAAGACCTTAAATCAGGTTGAAGCTTTAATTCCCTTATGATGTAGTTTTTCTTAAATAAATACACCTATCATTAGGAATTATCTTGATATATAAGAATAGATCAATGTGTTTAGAAAACTTTGTTATAGGAGTACATTAATATTTTAAGGTTTTAGTCGTTTATTGAATCAATACGTAATTTTTAAAGTTTCATAAATGAGCCAGCCACTGTCCTAAAGTTGGGAATATAACAATAATTGAGGGGAAAAAAAACTACCTTTATTGGGCTGGTATCAAAAATATATTTAAAAATTAAATGAATGAATAGCATTTTAAATAGTAAAACATCCAAATAGAAAATAAAGCAAATAAAGGATAGACAGTGAACAAAGTGTTTTGACATTGTCCAGTTCACCCTTATATTCTGGGGTCTAATACAGAATCTATTTCATTTTAGGAATTTGTTTTTTATTTATTTATTTATTTTTAATTAGATGTATATAGAGATACAATTGAAGGGGAAACATTATCAAACCATCAATAACCAATGTATATATACTTAGTTATCCAGAGTTAATGCCAAAGCATGGATGCCCAGCTTGCAGGAGTACATTAACATTTGAACTTAGGGGCTGGAGCGGTGGCTCCGCAGTTACTGTGCTTCCCCGGCATGTGTGAGTATGTGAATTTAAACCTCAGCACCACATATGCAAAGAAGACTCAGAGCAATGAAAGTCACATGAAAAACTAAATAAAAATTTCCCTCTCTCTCAGTCCCTCTCTCTGTCCTTCTCTCTTTCTCTCTCACTTTAAAAAAATTTTTTTTTACCTTAGGAGGAAATTAAACAGCTTTAACTGATTGTGTCACTTATATTTAACTTATGTACACACAGGCTTTTTAGTGTTACCCTCCACAAATATTCTGCAAGTTACTTAGACATTCTGTAGCTTGCTTACTTTAAAACATAAAATAATTTTTATCTGGAAACATTTATAGAAACCAACATTCTATTGTTGGTTTAGGAAATGATTTTGGGCTGGTAATCTTAAACACATATTTACTCTTATCTGCTTATCCAATTTAAATTGAACCTTTGTTTAAGTCAAGTCACATGAACTAAAAATCACTTGGATCCATTAACCCCCCTTTTTAAAAAAAGGTTGAGTCCTCATTTATAAGCCAATTTGATATCATGTTTACATAACATAATATACATGTACACAGACATATAATATAAGTATGCATACATACATAAAAACCAACAGGAAACAAAGCTTTGAATAACTGACCTCAGGAAAGGCAGAGGCCCAGAAGAACTTCTATAGTTAGAAAAACAAAAAACAATCAAGACTGATTGAAAAAAATATATGACCAAAGGTGAATTTCACCATAAAAACCATGAGCTCAAAAAACAAAAACCAAAAACCAAACACCAAAAACAAAAAAAAAAAAAAAAAGAAAGAAAGAAAGAAAAGAAAAGAAAAAGCAGAAGTTCAAATAAAAAAGAAGGAAACAGCCCTCTTTCCATTTTCCTGCCTCATCCCCAACTGGAGAGAAGAGGGAAACTGCAGGAATTAGGGCATTTTCCAATGTTCCTTAGTGTGCCACCCATTTACAGATTTAATCCCAGCATTTTAGGCCAAAATCTGCATTGCCCCAATACAGAATGTAGATAGATACCCTTCAGTGATCTTGTATGAGGGAGGAATTCAGCAGAAATTCAGACTATACAAGAGTAAACAATATTTTAGGTTCTATAGCCAGTGGTTTGGATTTTAAACTGCCAATTTTTCTCTGTCTTTCCTAGGACTATCTTTCAAAAATTTTAAAGTGTAGGTAGCCCAGATGGTTATCTGGAGAATTTCTTTTTTTTTTTATGTGTATAAGATGTGTTTATATTCTGGACATTGCAACTGTCCCCAGGAGTGCCCCCCCCCCGCAATTACCCTCCCTTATCTCTCCCTTCCCCTTCTCGTTATAACTCTAAAAATAGTATTAAATTGTAAAGCATTACATCTTATCTGAATTTAACTCATGTTTCTAGACCAACTTTCTCATTGTCCAGGGTCTAGTCCCCACCTCCACAGATGAGTGGAGACAATCGACCCTTAGATCTCTGGGTTAAGCTGATTTTACTCATCATGATCTCTTCCATAA
>PVKS010031675.1:0-23237 GCA_004027875.1 Aplodontia rufa | reverse complement strand
ATTTTTCAGAGATATAGATAAAGAAATTCTCAAGTTCATATGGAACAACAGGAGACCCAGACTAGCCAAAACACTACTCTATAGAAAAGAAGAAATAGGGGGCATCTCAATCCCTGACCTGAAATTATATTACAGAGCTGTAGTAGCAAAAACAGCATGGTATTGGTATCAAAACAGAACCGAAGACCAGTGGAACCGATTAGAAGATCCTGAGACAAACCCCCATATCTTTAACTATTTGATCTTTGATAAAGGGGGCAAAAGTATAGTGTGGAAGTAAGATAGCCTGTTCAACAAAGCAATTCACTTGTGTCCTGTAGAACTGAATTAAATTTTCTTCTAAAATTTGAGTGACAAGAATGCAACTTCAGGATTGATTCATAATGATCTATGCCATGCTGATTCCACTTTGAACTATAACTCAGAAATACTGAGATGAGCAGTGACCTTTCAGGAAGTGACATGCCTAATGCCCACTTGTTGGCATCAGCAGATATGAGGGAAAGGAGAGACTATTTTCTGGAGGCCAAGGACTGTGGGTAACCCAGGTTTTCATGATTAGGGTAGGAGTAAAGAATAGTTTGTCTGGTGACTGTCAATAGAAGGTGCATCTCTCAATGAAGAAATAGATAAAAACCTCAGTGACAGGCCCTGCCCTTCTCTGGTAGAGCAGACTGTACAACCTTTCCTGTAAGAATAGGAGCAGTGCAACCTTCCATGATCCAAGCTCCTTCCAGTCATCAAACCTAGCTTTGGGTCAAGATCACCTTGGGACTCAGGAAGTGTCCATGGCATTGAATACAATTTACTTAAAGGAAAAGATCTAGAACTCATTATCACTACCCTGTAAGATGCTCAAATGCAGTTCAAACACATTTCTCCAGAATGGATTGTAAAATGCATGCCAGCCTATGAGTGGATACATCAGGAAGGATTGGATGATTTTCATGTGTGTGCACTGAGGCCAGTTCTCAAACTGCACCCATTTCACCCTATGTGCAGACATACACAGAGAACAGTCTAGAAACCTGCTTTGGAATGGAATTCAATTGCATAGCAGGAACAATCTTCATCACTGGATAAACAAGAAAAACTACAATCCAGAGAAGGTAAATACTTCTCCAAAAGCTATGAAGCCAAGACAGAAGCAGACGTCAGAGCCTGGATGCTGTTCCCTCAGAGATGGTGGGTGATGGGTTTGAAATTGGACTGTCCAGAGTGTAAAAGGAAGGGAGGTGGCCTCACCTCTGCTCTTGGCTGCTGAGATGACTCGGGATTGAAGGAATGAAGGATTCCCAGGGAAATATGTCCCTGAGAGTGAAGGTAAGATGCTCCAGACAAAGCTGAGTGACAGCCAGGACAGGGAGCAGTGCAGTTATCATCAAAGGAACTTGGGGGATAAAACATCACATTCACCCCAGATTTTACAGAGGGCATTTTAAGGATAGTCTTCTTGCTGGGGAACCATCCTACCTTGGCATGAGAGGTAAATGCAGTAATCCTTTGTAAGTGCACTCCCATTATCCCACATACCCCACTCCGTGAGGACATAGACACTTGCAGGTGCCCAAGTGAAGTAGAGGTGGATCCTCTGGCCTAAAAGGAAAGATCTGTCTTGGGCATGGCTTTCTCACTCTTACAGTTGATGGATTGTTATTTTGGTTATTGTGAATAATGCTGAAGTGAATGTACAAATGCAGGTATCTTTCAACTCTGAGAATATTTATGGGAAATAACAAGTCAATTCAAAGTTAACTTTGATTATCTAGGCAGAATGCCCCTCAAATACAGATATTCTAAGGCAAGAACACAATAGTAATTTTTATCAGGTGTCATTAAAACAAACTTAAATAGCTGTTTTCACTTGATAGCACTCTCTCAGAAAATGTAGGCAGTTCATTCAAGTTACAAATAAAGATAAGCAATAATAGAAACCTGATATATGAGTCTGAAAACAAGAACATCATTTGATAATTCCACACCCTGTTGTCTGCAGAAAGAGCAACTGCTGCAGAGCATAGGAGTAACCAACACTATCAGTCATTGTTACTGCCTTTGCTATTAATGTTGTTATTACTAATTCTTACATTTTCCGTCTGCAATGGGTTAAGCATGTGGTAATGTTCAGTGTCAAATTACATGTTTCTTGTGGCTGATAGTAAAAGCAACCAGGTTAAGCCCAGAAGCAGAGGGAATTCAACATATCCTGGGGCCAGAAGAGACAAAAGCCAGTGTACAAATATCTCTGCCTCTTATCCTTCAGATAAACAGTTCTGGGAGAGTTTTTCCTAGTATTTCCCTATGATCTATTTTTAAAAATATATTTCTCCACCTCCTTTGTCCAATAAATTGCTAATATACCTAAATGCTTGAAAAAATTAGATTGGCCACAATGTCAGCCAATGTTAAGAGCTAAGTCTAGATTGTCTTTCATTTGGGATCTTACCAGCTGTCATCTACATACATTGACTTAGTAGAAGTCAAAATTGTCTTTTTCTATACATATCATTTCTTAATAATCTATTAGTTATAGTTAAGCTATCATATATAACTAACATATACTATGCTTAATTGTTTAACTCTCATATACTTTAGTTTGTTATAGGAAATGAAAAATAAATGCTTGATTCTTATCAGTTTTCAAAACAGTGAATTTGTCCACAATATCCTCCATTATTGACAATTAATTTTCCCAACATTATTATTTATTACTCTTTTTTGAAATTATGAATTTAAACATATTTAATGGGCTTTATTCATTTGAATAAATTTATTGATGATTAATATGTCCTATCTTCCATTAGTAGGATCCTCTTAATGTTTCCTTGAGTCTCTTTGACATGATCTAATTATTCTGTGATTTCTTTCTTTCTAGTGAGACAAAATGTTCCAGACTCAAATTGTACATTTCCAGCCAGAGACCTATAATCAGCCATTTTTCCAAGAATCTTTGAATCCTTTTAGTGATAAATGGTATAAAATGACTACAATTTGGATGTTACTGGTTTTCATTGGTACTGAACCAACCATTATTTCTAAGCCTTTCTGTAGATGGAGATAAATCATATGCATTTATAAATTATAGGGTTTTACCTACCCTCATCAATCTTACATCAGTTTCATCTTGATCCTATGCTGATAAATCTGGTTCTTAACGACACTACTTTAATTAATCATTTTTTATCACAATTGGTCACAAAATGGTCACACAGGAGTTTTAAATTAACAGTGTTAGCATTAGGAAAAATTATAATTACTGCTTTATGAGTGAAAATCAGTCTACGGTTCTTTTCTTCCCATGTTCTATTCCATCATTGCATACATGCATATGACCTTCCCTATCAGTAAAACCAGGGCTCATTAAGGGAGCTGTATAGAGAATGCTGATGCATTTTTTTCCCTGTCAAAATTAAAAGCTGACAAATGACAATTTATTTCTTCTGTGAGTATCAATGGTAAGATCAACTGGGACCTGGAGAAGTCACAAGTCCAGACACATGTAAAACAGGAACATTACTTTGGAAGAAATGAGTTCTGAGTTCAAGTGAATATTTATTCTTCTGCAGATATAAGTCCATTTTCTGTTGCTATAACAAAATATCAAAGACTGCATACACTATAAAGTAAAATGGTTTTTTTGGCCCATGATTCTGGGAACTAGAGGGTCCAAACACCATGGCACTAGCATCCTCGCAAGAGGCTCACTGGATATGTCCTGACATGGCAGGAAAATAGAAAGTAAATGGAATATGCAGAAAGGGTACAGAAAAGGTGAAGTGCACCCCCCTTCTCCATTTTCAGTGCTGAGGATGAAACCCAGGGGCCTTGTGCATGCCAGGTAAGTGCTCTACCACAAACAACACTCCAGACAATATAACAACCCACTCTTACAAGAATGAAGGAATCATCATTTGTTCCTTCCTGAAATGGTATTCCCAAGACAAACACCTTGCACTAGGCCTCAACTCAACACTGCCACACTGAGGACCAAGTTTCTATTATATGAAATTCTCAGCAAGAAATTTCTCTACAATTTACTCAATAAAGGAGCTCAAACCCTATTTTAGAATCAAGAAATACAGACAGAATCCTTTAAAAAGTATATTCATTTCCTTCTCCTCTAAGATGAATTTTGAGCTGGGAAAATTATAATCCTTGGGAAATTAAGTTAATTCCAAACAATCAATTTAAAAGGCCATAAAGTTCTATTCTATTCTATTCTAGGAATTCCTTAGTGTTGCTTATAAAAAATTGAAATGAATTTTCAAAAGATTATTTTGGACTTGAAAGAATGTTTAGACAGTGCAAACATCAATGAGAAAATTATATTAGTAAATGAGTGAGCATGTTGAATACATTTGCATTTTAGGAATAGAAAGTATTTCCTAAAATTATCATCAAACTGGAAATAGGTAAATGTGTAATCTGCTGATAGAGGTCATACCTGTGGGGAAGACACAGGAAGAAAGCAGCAGCAGAGAAGAGGATCATAATTCTCTTTAGGAATCCATTTCTTTCCTCCTTAATTGGCCTTACATGAAGTCAGACAGGGTCTGAGTCACCTTATTGAGCTGACTTGGATTGAGCTAGATTGGTAATATAATGAACTAATGAAATGGAAGTTACAAATTCTTTCTTCCCCCTAGAGTTTGACTTTGGTCTATGGTTATGTGGAAATACAGAAAAGTGTGATTCTAGAAGCCATTATTCAGTAGCTATACATGTCTCAAGCCTATTTCAATGGCCCCTCTGTCCATCTTTTAAATGCCCTTCCTCCCTAAAGCCCTTATTCATTATCCTCCTGGCATCTCTTTTTTATGTATTTAAGACTCACTTGCCCACTACCACCTCAAACACTTTTTTCACCCTCTGAAGCTTCACCAGTCACACTATGCAATAGCATCCCAGGCCCCTCCTGCCTTAGGCACCTTTTCTTATATCCCATGGTAGCCATTCATTCCCATTGTCAGAGTCTGTTCAATCATCAAGGACTGCTTTGGTCCTAAAATAAAGTCACATAGCCTATTTGAACCACAATCACAAATCCATATTCTCATGTAAATTGATTGCAGTCATTCCTTAACCTCTTCAAAATTTCTAATTCATGGATCCATTAACTTTTCTTCTATTTTTTCAGGGTCATCCAGTATTTATTTTCTTCATTATCCTCATTAAATTCATTATCAGCATTATGATCATTTCCTTTTAATTAAGCTCAATTTCCATGCTTTACTTTCCGTCCATTGTAGTTATTTTGCCAAACCTCAAATCCTAGAATAGTCCAAACATGTACCTTGAATTAATGCTGTTACAGAGAAAGAATCCCTAAAGAAACAAACTCCAAATCATGATTACGTGTTCACTTGTTCAAAATGGCCTGTGCACCCTGCTATATGCATCACACAAGGTCATTCTTCCATTCCTCTCCACATCTAGGCCATGTACTTGCCACTTTATGTAAATCTTCCATGTTATTAACACATCATCTTTCTGAGGGTTAATTCACAACATTGCTACAAAGTTCTTGAGACAATAAATTGTGTCAGTTAAGCATTCCTTCAGTTTATGAAAGGGGAAAAATTTATGCAACCTTTAAAAACATTTATTTCAGTGGCTGGAGTGGTGGCTCAGCAGTTGGAGTGCTCACCTGGCATGCACAAGGACCAGGGTTTGAACACCACCACCACATACACAACTAAGTGTCAGAGAAAAAAAAAGGCCAGATGAAAAAACCTAAATAAAATTGATTCTTTCTATCTCACTCACTCCCTCTCTCTCTTAAAAAAATTTTTTTACAGTACAGGAAGTACAACTCACCTTTTAAAAGTAAGTTAATATTTCTGGTGCCTCTATATTGTAGATTCTGATCTCATCATTTGATTTATTTTATCTTATTAAATTATTACAAGAGTAGGCAGACACTTTTATTATCATCATCATCATTATTATTAACTCTGGAGCAAGCTATGGCACAGAGAGTCAAGTGACTTCCTTAAATCAAACATTAATAATTTTGAAGGACAGAGACTGAAGAATGCATTGCCCGTTATATCAGGTTCTCCTGTTCTGAACTGAATGAGCAGTAAAGAAACACACACACACACACACACACATTCATTACCCCTAGACGATAAATTTTACTTGAGACATCTGCTTCACTTTGTTACAAAGAGGAGTAAGGAAAAAGATAGTGATGATGCAACCCAAACCCATACCCACTACAGCAAATAGTTCCCAAAGAACATGTCCTCCTCTTCCTCAAGGGAAGCATGATCTCTCCCCAACTCATGGTGAATGCAAAGAAACTAAGAAGCAAATATTTCATTGCATTGTACTTGTCCAGAGAAAATAAAAATAATTTATTTCTCCAGAAACTAGAAGCTGTCTTTATTTTATAAGTATCTCCACATCTACATCTATATCTACAGCATGTTTCTATAAATCTGTCTTGCCTCAAATATATTGGTATTATTGAAAATAAATCGATATGTTTAGTGAAGTTAATAAGGTAAAATATCATAAAAATCAAATATGCCCATACATTAAGAAAGACCAATAATGAAAGTAAAAACAACAATGCTTTTTTCTTGTACTACTCTAGCACAAACCTCTGATCAAGACAGATCTATTCATTCCTGGACAATTTGACTTCTGTATTTCACTCTTGTAAGACATTTGCCAGCAGTGGAATACTACAGAGAAAATTACTTACAAATTTGTAAAATTACCATATTTTTGCATAGCCAATTACTTCTTTCTTTGGGTTCTCATAGTGTATTATAAACACACTAGCTGTCATCTTATTTCTGAACTATACTTAAAAAGCTATTTCTTTCATTCTAAGGAACTTAGCGATTTTTTAAAGCCTGAAGGAATCCTTATAGTTCTGACCATCGGTAAAGACGAGATTGGAAACTGTTTGAGAGAGAGAGGGTGAGAATCATTGACAGTCCTTGATAAGCCCTGATTCAGTTGCAGGGTAATGGCTCAGGCCCATTACTCTCTAAGCTTCAGGTCAGGGCTTCTCACAGGACTCTATGCAGCATATATTGAGCCTCCTTTCTTTGTAACCAATTTATTTTCTGATCTTGTTATTGACTGACAATTTAGATCACAGAAAGGCAATGTTAAAAAGTAAAATAGGGGGTATCCTGCTTCCAGGTACCCCTCCGCTTTGCGGAGTCTCTGCTCTTCTTCCTAAATAAATCCTACTCCTTTTACCCCTCCTTCAAAAAAAAAAGTAAAATAGGGAAGATTTGTGAACCACAATCATGACTTGGCACCCTAGAAGTCTCCAGAGATCCTTTTATTCACCCTTGCCATTTCACAGGCAAAGAGATAAGTCTAGAGAAGTTGTACAGTTGTCCAGGATGCATAAGGTTAGTGCTAACCTAGATCCAAGATGCCAGACTCACAGGGTCACCCCCACCTCTAATATTATTCTCTTATATCTTGTGGAAGCTTGGCTTGCTGCATGTAGAGGATACTGCTAATGAAACCAGTTGGAGAGACTCAGTCTTGATTTTATTGTGATTCATTGTCATTTTTCTTTGGCATATGAGTCTTTAAGAAAGAAAAGTAAATGTCCAAAAAAAGGTAAATGCTGAGGATTGGAACATTTGCCTTCTTTCTATCACGAATGTAGTACCCTTTTAAAGGGAGGGGATACATGGCAAGAATGTCTGTTCTTTGGTGCTCCTTATTATAAATTAGCCAGGAAGGCAAGGGAATTTTCTTCTCTGAGAATCATTGAAAATGAAATTTCAGCCTCTATTCTCACGCCTACTCTGATAGCCCAGGATGTTGGAGATAGAGCTATCAGTCTTACAAATTCTGGAAGCAAAAGCCATTCTCTTGACAGTAGTCTACAGAGTCATCCTGAAGGGGATGTGCTCCCAGCAGGACCGGCTGTGGTCCAGCAGTGAAGGGTATCCCATTCATTCACTGTACAACCTCTGGGCCCTGGCTCCGCTCCTGACCCCAAGCAACTGCCAATCAATCACTCTGACATTACCAAGGAACAGCTGATCCCCAATGACAGTGTTATCTTATAACGGCAAGGCTGCTCCTGGGATCATTTATGTTATTTCTCTGTCCCTTTGGCTGAGACCTCTAATAATTCTCCCTCTTGCTCTCTCCTCTTGGAAGGGTCACAAATCTGGGCATGATCATTAAAGTGTCAGGAGTTGAGGAGCACCTTGTTAAGTGGGATTAATTGACAGACATATCTCACTTCTGTCTTGCACGTGGAGTACTGATTTACACTAGTAGAGGAGCAATTTCCCCTGAGGTTACATAGACTCCATCCTTACGGAACTGTAGCAGTAACTAAATGGGGTGTTGGCACGGCTCTGCAAGTGGAAGAAAAAGAAAATAAGAGAAACAAAATTAGACTGAGAAGTTAATCTCAATGTCCTGGAATCAATGCGGGGCCCGCATTGACTGCAGCTAGACTACAGCTTCAAGTTCCAGACACCAGTTGTCAGCCCTGGTGCTGCTAACAGACTCCCCTGTTGTTAACAGTTTGTACTGTATAGAATTCCTGTGCCTGTTTCCTATTCAGTTTGCATTAATTTTTTAAAGAGAGAGGGACAGTAAGAGAAAGAGAGAAACAATTTTTATTTAGTTTTTCATGTGGCTTTCGTTGCTCGAGATTTTGTTGTGTACGTGGTGCTAGGGTTTGAACTCACGTACTCATACACAGCAGGCAAGCACTATAACTGCCGAGCCATGGCTCCAGCCCCTTAATATTTTTTTAAGAGGTCGCTTTTTTAAAAAGTTTATTAGAACTTTATGGTTATGCATAGTAGTTAAGTTCCTCCCAACAAACTCAAACATTAATTTTAAGATGGCTTCTCCGGATGAAGGAGAAAAGTTTCATTGTGAATTTTGTATTCACAGAAACAGAAAAATTTGAGTGTGCTATATTCTTGCTATGACCTTCAAAATGCCT
This sequence comes from Aplodontia rufa, assembly GCA_004027875.1. Taxonomy (NCBI): domain Eukaryota; kingdom Metazoa; phylum Chordata; class Mammalia; order Rodentia; family Aplodontiidae; genus Aplodontia; species Aplodontia rufa. The sequence continues at coordinate 14,284 of PVKS010031675.1, read as the reverse complement.
TTCCCTACTTTGTAAACTCTATGTGAGGAATAATTGAAATATGTGTAAGAAAAGATTTGAAATTTTTATTTTTTTAATTTTGAGCATAAGAAATATTAAAGAGAAAAAGTCATTCCTGAGGCAAATTTTATCATTGTCATTTCCATTTTTCTTTTATTTGTCTGGGTGTTAGAGTGGTATTAATCAGTTCTAAAGCAGAATATCAATGAAACTAAAATTACAGGCCAAAGCTGCTGGCCAGAAACCCGAGCACTGCAGTGCTTCTCAACTATAGAATACTATTTGGATCACCTGGAGAATTTGTCCAATACCTACCTGAAAAACTAGTTCTGCAGTTCTGCTTGGGACCCCATTTTCTACATTTCTAGAAAGTTCACTGATAGTGCTGATGTTTAGATCCAGGAATTTCATTTTGGATACTAAGGATAGAGATGTTTAGTTTGGGGAATGTCCTAAACTTACATCCTATACATCTGAAATCCCCCAAAGAAGAAGAATAAGGAAAAAGAGAAGATAGAAAAGTAGAAGGGGTAAGAGCAAAGGAAGTGGAGAAAGTGAAAGAGGAAGAAAGAAGGAGAAGATAGAGAATGAGGAGGGGAAAAAAGGAAGGAGAAAGGAAAGGAATTAAGTGCTTCCTGAACCCTAGGCAACTTTAAGTGTCTTTCTGGCAATATTTCATTTAATCTTCAAACAAACTCATGGGTTGAACTATTATTGTTGTTGCTGATTTTGTTATTATTTCACAAATAACATAACTGAAGTTTGAAAAGGAAAAGGGATCAAATTGCTTTATAATCTAATACTTTTTTTTAGAGCTATAAAGGGAAAGGGAAGGGAGGGATAAGGGAGGGTAATTGGGGGGGCACTCCTGGGGATAATTACAATATCCAGAATATTTACACATTTTATACACATTTTATATTATTTTGTTAAAATCTTGTAAGGTTGTTCAAAAAATAAAAATTAAAAAAAAATGGATCAAATTGAATTCATTCGTGAAAAGAAGAAGCAGGATTTGCCTCAGGCAGTCCAAATCCAGAACCTTCAGCTGTTACTCATTTCATTATATTTCTAGAGAGAAAAGTTGTAAAATAAGAGGAGAGGAGAGCCTTTGATGATTTCATTGTTCCAAAACTTTAAAAAATCGTCTGCTACTAGCTCATATTTTGACCTGATAATTTTCAGGTAAGAACAAACTAGGCATCAAATTATAAGCCTGATTACCCCAAAATGAGCACTTCCTCAAAACAAATTTATTGGTCATTCATTGTCACATACATCCACACATTGATCTTCTCCTTCCATCCTCCCCTCTGCTACCATCTCACCCACTGGTTCTATTTATTCTGGAAATTCGTATCATCATTTAAAAATAAAACTAAACAAATTACCCACAAATTTCCCCTTACTTCATTTTCTCTTCTACAACAGCTTTATTCAGTTGTAAATGGTCCTTAACTTACCATACTTCAAATTAGGTTTTTACTTTATAATGGTGTGAAAGGGTTACAATTCAGTAAAAATGTACTTCAAGTTTTGAATTTCTATCTTTTCCTAGATTAGGGAGATATGTGGTTCAATTCTGTCTCTGGATGCTTGGCAGCTGCAGAGTCACAGCTTCAAGTTAGAAATGTGATCAAGAAGATAAACAGGGTGTTGTGTTTCTGAGCTAGGGTTTTTGGTACATTAGATGTATCAAATGTATTTCCCATTTATGGAATTGTTTAGGTCAGCTTTTCACTCCTGTGACTAAAGGACTTGACAAGAACAATTTTAGGAGGAAAAGGTTTATTACAGTTTCAAAGATCTATGTCCAGAGAAGGCCAGTTCCACTCCTCCCAGCTCTAGGTGAGTCTATACATCACAGAGCAGGCATGGATCCAGAGAGAATGGAGCTCAAGGCATCACATCAGGAAGCAGAGCAGAGAGAGAAGCTCCACACCAGATACAAAACTTACAGCCCAAAGACAGGCCTCAATGATACACCTCCTCCAGCCACACCCTATCAGCCTACACTTGTCAGTTAATCCCTATAAGGGGTTTAACTCACCGATTAGGTGAAGGCTTTTCTAATCCAATCATTTCACCTCAATCTTCCTGAATTGTCACACATGAGTTTTGCAAGGACACCTCACATTCAAACCATAAAATATATGTTCAATTTACTGTCACCATAAGGGAGTTCAAGGACGGAACAATATCAGCTTCATTAACTCAGTTCTTTGATAATAGATCACAAGACAATTAAGGTGGTCTGATCCTCTGCAGGATCTTCAGGTTGACATCATCTTCTGTACCTACATAATGCTTGCAATGTATCTATACTATAGGTTTCTTAAAGTATATCTCCTTTGTTTTATCTAATCTGAAAGTGCATTGTGTAGGCAATTCACACATATAATTTAATCAAAATAAAGCAATTTTCCTAAGTAAGTGAATTTACTGTAACTCTAAGATTTGTAGATTTCTCAGAAATTTGGAAGTGACCAGCCAGGAGGAAAAATAGATCTTGGAAGTAAATCCAATAGTGAAGCTTTTAGATATATAGCTCTTATTATCTTACCTTTTGTCTTCTTTCTACCTATCTTTATTTCTTCTATCCTACCTCATTACCATGGGTTCTTGGAACCTAACCTCATTTTAAGTTTAGAAGCATCTGTACTTTCCTTTTTTAAAGTCCATTTCCTTTCTATGGCATAGAAACATTTCTGTTACACATTTTTCCATAGGAAACTGTCCAAAGTGTTCAGTTTCCTACAGTGCAAAGCAAGCCCAATAGCCACACAATCTCCCTGAAAAATTATCTTTGTTTATCATCTCTGCTTTCAGTCTGTTATGACAACATTATTTGTCAATATCATAAATTGTATTTTCCGTATATTTCTGTATTTTACTCAAAATATATAAAGCACTTGAAATAGTTGTCTCACTCCTGAAAAATTTGACTTCTATTGTCTTTAACCATTGATTAGCCATTGATTTCTTCTCCATTTTTTTGCTTATTATATATTTTTCCCAGTGTACATTTATTGTGGTAAAATTTATATTACAAGATTTACCATTTTAAGCATATGTATATTGGCATTAAGTACATTCACAATGTTGTATGACCATCATCACCACTATCTATTCCCAGAACTCTCTCATTATCCCAAACACAAAGTTCACACTCATTAAATATTAAACCCTGTTAAATAAAATTTATAGGAGGCCATTGATTTAGTTCAAAGATCAAGACAAAAAGGAGACATTCATGGTGCTCATGTTCCACATCACCCAGCTGAAATTATTTTTCTGACCTTCTGAGACATCAGGAGGGAGATAAGGCCAAATCCCTAATCAGGCCAGTTGTAGCTTTAACCTTTATAAGGGAAGTAACTTTGAGGTGATCAATCTGCTTTTTGTTTGCAATTTCGGCTTGCCTCAGCCCTTTTCTTCCCATAAAGCCAACATTCTCATTGGAACATTAATTCTATTTTCTAGAATGAATTGTTGCTTAATTCTAGAATCACAAATCAAAGTCAATCAATTTTAAAACAATTATGTTGTAATATTCTCTTTTTATATCTTCCCCCTCAAAAACAAGCAAATATTTAACAATATCCTTTCTTTGCCTCAGTCCCTGTTACCCTCTATTTTGCTTTCTGTCTCTATAGATTTGACTACTCCAGTTAATTCGCATCGGTGGGATCCTGCAATGTTTGAGCTTTTGTGTCTGACTTATTTCACTTAGCAAAATGTAGTTGTGTTAATCAACTTTTCATTGCTGATCAAAATACCTGACAAGAACAACTCAGAGGAAGAAAAGTTTATTTTGAGCTCATAGCTTCAGAGATTCAGTCCATGGTCATCTGACTCCATAGCTCTGGGTCTAGGATAAGGCAGAGCATCATGGCAGAAGGGTGTAGAAGAGGAAACATGCTAACATTCTCACTTTGTGGTAGCAGAGAAGCAGAGAGAAAGAGGGAGGAAGAATGAAAAGGGAGGGAGACAGAGATAGAGACAGAGAGAGCAAGGTACCAGGAAAATATAAACCCAAAGCTATGTCCTCAGTAACATACTTCCTTCAGCCATGTCCCACCTGCCTACAGTTACCACCCAGTTAGTCCCTTCAAATTACTAATACACCCATCAAATGGTTAATCTACTTATTAGTTTACAGTTCACAAAACCCAATCATTTCACCTTTGATCATTCTTGCATTAAGTGGGAGAGCAGAAGAATACATTCATAAGACTCTAGGATTGGAGAGATTGGATTTTAACTGAAGAATGGGCAAGGCTCAGACAGGACAACCAGGAAGCAGAACAGAGGGATGGCTTTAGTGAGGTAACTTGAGCTGAGTTTTCAAGGATGAAAAATATGTGAAAGGCAGATCACAGGGAAGGACATTTTAGGTGAAGAAAACACATGCAAAGACATGGAGAGACAAAATATTGTGGCATTTTAGTCAGGTTTTTTTTTTTCCTGCTATGATCAAAGGACCTGAAAAGAACAATGTAGAGGAAGAATCATTTATTTGGGGCTCGTGCTTTCAGAGGTCTCATTACAGAAATAATCAATTCCATTGCTCTGGACCAAAGGTGGGGCAGGACATCAAAGAAGAGAATGTGAAGAAGGGAAGCAGCTCTGGACAAAACAAATATAACAAACAGGAAGCAGAGAGAGAGAGAGCTCTACTCACCAGGGACAAAACATATATCCCAAAGGCATGCCCTCAGTGGCCCACCTCTTCCAGCCACACCCTACCTGCCTTCAATTACTACCCAGTTAATCCATTCAAGTGGATCAGTGCACTGATTCTGTTAAGATTCTCATAACCCAACCATTTCAAATCTAAGCTTTCTTACCTTGTCTCACACATGAGCTTTTTTGGGACACCTCATATCTAAACTGAAATAGGTGTGACCAAGGAACCTCTAGTAGAATAATAACCCAAAAATATGTGTGGTAGGGGTGGGACAGGAAAGGTACGAAATTCGAAGCAGTATTTGAGGAGGTAGAATCTCAGGGATTGTTATCCTCCTTCATCTGAAGGAGGATACTCCATTTGCATGCAAATCTTTTACCTCCAGTCCCTTATGTCTATGAGGGATCTGATATTTCAGCTCAGTTTCAGCCAGACAGAATAGGCTCAGGCCAGGTCAGTTTCCTCATTTGTTTACGATTTCTCTTCACCTTCCTCCTTGCCTCTCCTGAGACTGGCAGTGGATGATGAGACTTGGTTGTTCCTAGAAAGTTCTAGGCAGGAAAACCACTACCTGGCCCACAAGACCAGCACTGACAAAGCTTTCACCCACTCATCTCAAAATCATTATGAACTGATAGTGAAAGAAACCAAATATATTCAGAGTTAATGTGATATCTTCCCAGATTAATCAGCTGTCTAAACAAAATCGAGTGTGCTCTTCTGTTTCTGGTAGGATGCAGCAGAGGTGGAGAAATCTGTGTGTGCCAAAAACAGACGAGATATTCAAAAGTCTCTTAATTTGCAAAGCTTTTATTTAAAAAACATGCACAAAGATAGAAATCATGCATGTTATGAGCTTGCAAAAGATTTAGTATTTAATTTAAATGATTTGTATGAATTCAAGACTTTACTGTAAATTTTTCATAATTTATTTCATTAAATAACTTTATACTTGCATTACTTTATCCATGCAATGAGATCAGCAGAGAAGTCACTTTATAATGTGTGAGATAGATTCTTTTATAAAATTCTAAAGACACTTCAAGAGACCAAGGAGAGAAGGATAAAGAAGGAGACATAAATTAGGAAGGGAATCAACCAGAGAAAGCAGAAGGAAAGAGTCTGGAAATAATTTTCAAAAAAAAAAAAAAAAACAAAGGGGGGAGGGGGTAGAAATTTGAAGGGGAAGTGTGAGCATTCCAACACTGGGGAAAGCCTGGTTTTTGTTTGTTCTGCAGGTTACTTTGTAGTGTCATTGTTTATGCAAAATAAGTATTTATTTGACATAACTGAGCCCAGAGTTGGAGCAGAAGAAAGAAGGAATGCAAGATAGAATTGTAGCCCAAGTCAAGGAGCAAAAGGAAGACCACAGGGGAGTGATATAGAATGGGGAACAGAGACAGTAAGGAACTAAATTAGTAAAACAAGCAACAGACAGAACAAGAGAGGCAAGAAGGGGAAAGGGAGAAAAGATGTGAGGTGTTAGATGACATCCTTTGCAGATGGTGCCACTGTGAAGCACCAGGTACCCTCATAAGCCATACTAACCTCAGACATAACCCCATAGAGGCCTGGAACCACCATCCATTCATTTGGCTTAAAGGTAGACTTCCAGGAAGTCTTCTGGGGACCTCAAGCTGCTCAGGAATGTGAGACCACATAGGAAAGCAAGGAGAGAGAGAGTTGTTCACATTTTAAATATAGGCTCTTTCATTTCTTTAGCCAGGTCTTCACACATCCCAACAATGCCCTCCATGAAGCCTGATGTCTTTGAAAGGAAGTGAGGGGAAAAGTCAATGCTCTTGGGCCATACATTTCATTGTAATAAATTTTGGTTTCTCATGTGACAAAAGTCACTGTCAGAATATTTTAAGAAGACACCTTATCCTCAGTGGGGATTCTTGTTGCCATAGCAACCTCTAGGCTGATAAATTCATTTGATGTTTATTTTTAACTATCACAAGACCATCTTCTCTTTGCACTTGGTAATGAGCTATATGCCCCAGGGAAAGTGTGGCCAGCTTTGCCTCCTCAGATTTGGGTGGTGTTGGGCAAATCTCCAAGGAGAGAAGTGAGAATTGAAGATTATTTTTATTTCAGTAACTAGAGAGTTGTAGATGTTCTGGCACCTTGAAATAATCCTATCAACTATGGAAGAAGATTGTGGGTGAATAAGACTTCAAGAATGGCTCTGGACTGTTGTGGCATTAAACAGAAGTCTCAGTGGGTCTCTGTGCTAACTGAACTTCCCTCATGCCACTGCCTGTCCTCTGAGAAGTGCAGCCTTCCCCTGCCACACCTTCCCTTTCCTGTTTCTCTTGCCAGGGTCACTCTCTGTCCCAGGGGGTACACTGTTGCTGCTGTACATTTTTAGAAGTCTACTGTCAGCAACATCTTAATTTATAGACTATTTCTTTCCAGAGGCACATTTCTTGGGGAAAAAAAATCACTATCAGAGTAAAGATAAATTTTAAAAAATGAAGTAAAGTGTTCCAAGAAATAGAAATTCTTCCTATTTGGTCCGCATAGTGAACAGACCCTTTTCTCTCTGGCAATTCATTGTACCTTAGCTCACTTAGTCCAGTGGAATGTGCCAGAAGTCCAGATATCCATAAGCCCAGGGTGTATGTAGCCTACAAACCCGTGTTACAGAAACAGCAATTTCCTCAATCCCAGGAGGTAGTGTTGACCAGTAAGTTTACCTTGGTGAGTTCTTCTGGGAAGGAGAGGTTGTCTGGACCCTATCACCACATAAACAGTCTGCAATAGGGAAGCAACGGTGAGGACATGACAGGAAAACATTACTAGAGCGTATGGAAGAAGCCAAGGCTATGACATAAGGAAGTCATGCCATGTGTTGGAAAATGGCCTTGAGTTAATGGATAAGCTTTCCCAAATTTATCTTTGAAGATACTACGTAGGCCAGATGTAGGTTTTGGAACCTGAGATCTATAGTGGCAGTTAGGAATAAACTCTTCAGAATAATGGAAAAAAATATGGTCTAGATCCACAACAGCTTATTATTTTGTCCATCCTAAAGTTTGATCAGCTGTCACCCACCCTCTCCTTCATCAGCATGTCAGGATCCTTAGGAAAAGGGCTTGATATTATCCCTCAAATGTTACATATGGTGCTTTGCAAATGATGAATACCCAACACCATCTCTGGAGTGTTACAACATGAAATATCAGCCAATCTGGCTCTTTTCAGTCCATTTGGGAACACTCAGGTACTGAAAATAGCAATAAATTCTAGAAACAAAGGAGTAGTACATGTATCAAAATATAACTGGATGGTTAATGTATTAGTTGTGGCTCTTTTTTGTTACTTGTCAGAAAATCAGATGGTATGAATTTAGAGGAAATTTCATATTCTTGTATAATATTCTCATTGAGAGGTCTCCATCCTATGGTCTTGGGCAGGCTCTGAAGAGCTTAACAAATAAAATATGGTAGCAGTTACATTATGACCAATTATCTGCCCATATTTTCAGAAATTTTATATTTGTGACAGCACTTGTACTCAAAATGCTTTCTCTGGGGGCACTTGCTTCTCTCTGGAAATCTAAGACACACAGAGACACACATATGTAGTTTTTCTTTAAGTGCCCACATATGCTTAGTCTTCTGCCCTCAGCAAAGTGTGAGGGGCATGAGTAGAGCCACCTTGTACCCTTCAGCTCAGGATATTGTCCAGCTGAATACCTTCTGCTGACCACTTTCAAGGCCATGTGGACCAGAGTAATGATTTAATGACATTCTGTCCCAAAGCCTGTCTGACAGAACCATGGCATATAAAAAATGATGATTGTTTTAACTCACTTATTTTAATTTAATTTTTATTGGTTCTTTTTAGTTTATCCATGACAGTAGAATCTATTTTGGCAGGATTATAAAAGCACGGTAAGTAACTTGTTCTAATTCCCTTTCCAGTAACCCCTCTTCCTCCATCCCCTGGTCCTTTCCCTCTATACTACTGATCTTTCTGCCATTTTCTCCTAGCAATTTTTGCTGTTATAATTAGTTTCTTGTGGGTGTACATGATGGTGATCTTCACTGTGATCTATTCATATGTGTACATAGGAATGTTATGTCAGATTCATTCCACTATCTTTCCTCATCCCATTCTGCCTCTCTTTCCTTCATTCCCCTTTGTCTACTCTATTGATCTATTCTTCCCTGCCTCCTTATTTTGGATTAATTAAGTTTTGAGGTAAATTGTCACATAGTATCATTTAATTATAACACTGGATAACTTTCAGCCAGGGTTGGGCCCTATAATTCTATCTGCTTCTCCTGTTGTCCTTAATCTCTCTCCCCACATTTTGGCAGACAAGTGCAAGCCATGGGCATTGAGTCCAAAGAGGAAGCACACAAAAGTCACAGCAAGGAAACAGACTTTTGTTTGATGGGTACCAAGTCCTTTGAGCTCTGTTGAGACACAGACCTGGGCTATATTTCCATGGGGAGCATAGAGTGTTTTTTATTCTTATTATGAGGTCATAAAGGAAAAGCAAATTCCTGACAACATCCTTGCTCTTCGCTTCTCCTTCCTTAGGAAAGACTGATGACTGCAGAACATGTGAGAAAGTATCTCTCCTACTGGTCCCACTGGTCTATGTCCTTTAAAGAACAATTTATTTTTTTATGGAACCACATGGACACAAAACAGTTAAAAATGTCCTCGTTTTGGATGAGGGCCACATCCTGATCCAATAATGGCAGCTGGGCTAGAACAGACCTGCTGCCAAGAATTCACACTTCTGATACTGAAGAAAAAGAAGAAGCTTACAGAAATAAAAAATCCATGCTTCCTAGCTCTTCTACATGGAGATGTGACAGACTGCAGCCATCAAAAGTGGTCTGTCCATCTGGACAAGAACAGCAGGAGAGAAGTAAGAGCTTGAATAAGGACCCTGTGGGCCTTTTGTCAACCAATCAGCATGAATCTCCACTTACCTGGGATAGCCACACTGATAACTATCATTCTCTGTTCCCAGCATCCTTCTCTTTTATTCTTTCATTAATTCATTCATCTGAACATCTACAACCATATGCTATGAGGTCTGGTGTATGGTTATTGATAAAATTTAAACTTGAATTTGACTCATGCCTATTTAACTTTGGGCAAATCACTTAGTCCTTTTCAGTTTCCTTGATTTTAGAAAGGACCTAACAATAGCTACTTCCTACTGATGAATTTGTGAGAAGTAAGTAAGACACACAAAGTATTTATCATTGTACCTGACAACTACTCAGCAAATAGAAGCAAATGGTAGCAGAGTTCTCAAGAAACAGTCCTTGCCCACAGAGAGCTTGTATGCTTCTGAATGGCTGTAGCAGAGGTCTGTGGTATGATCTGTTAGGCTCTGACATGGGGTATGGTCTGAACCCAGAGCCTTTGTCTCCTAAATTTCAAACTGTACATAAATTAAGTAATATGTGACAAGAGGTGGATTTGGAAATGGGTTGAGAAACTTGTGACTTGAACTACTATTTCTCATCTTCTTCTTATGCAAAACAGAGTGTTTTGCAAAACAGGTGAAGTATTAACAGTGCTCCAACTTTTAATACTTAAGAAAATTTATCTGGCTTAGCTCCAGGGCCTTAAACTGCACAAGGCATCCCCACCCAGGAAACCCACTGAAGCCTACCCCAGTAGTCTCTGCATGCAGATCCAGGCACAAGGTTCAGGGCCTTCAGTTGCTGGGATCCACCCCTATACACACACTGTCCCAAACCACCCAACTGCCATGCACATAGATGCAGCACATTCTTGCTAGGTCCAGATACATTGGGCCCATACCCACTCCCAAAGATCCCAGGTCATGTCTCTGCATGCAGGAGCCCCATTCTGGCTGGACACAAGACCCCAGGACACACTAAAACTTCCCAGCTTCTGTTCATCTACAATCCAGCAGGCTGCCACACTACCCAACAGATTTCAAAACAACACTCTGGGGCCTAGATCCATAAGGTATAGCAAAACAAATTTCAGGCAGAAGCAGCTTTCTGGAAGAATACTGATTAGAGTGGTAATATCTGACCTGACCCTTTGGCATGCCTACCTTCACCACAGAAAAACTCTATTCAAAGATCCAGAAGAATATTATCAAAAATGATAAATAAAAAAGGTTCACTTCCCCAACCAAGGAACACATGAACAGGGAGTGGGATGAAAACCTAGAAATAATTACTAATGGTCTGATTACTAAAAGGAACAATGAACTAAAGGAAGAAATAATGAAGGAACTAAGTGAGAAAAATCAGGAGATGAAAAAAATCTATTATCAAAGAAATAGACATACTGAAAAAGGAAGTAATGGAGCTAAAATCTTCAGTCAATCATATCAGAACAATGATGGGAGCATTTAATAAAAGACTAACCTCTATAGAAAAGAGAAACTCAGCACTGGAAGAAAGAATTTCTTACAATAAAGACAGGCTGAGTAAGCTTGAGTGCGTGGATGAAAAAGAGAAAAAAACTCACAGAACATGAGCAGAATTTTCAAAATGTCTAAGATGAAATCAGATGGAAAAAAAGGTAAGACTAATTGAGATATAGTAAGAAATCAAAACAAAAACAAAAGGTACAAGGAACATTCTCAAGGAAATAGTTAAAGGAAAAGTTTCTGTATCAGAGTAGAGTCAGAAATGCTCATCCAAGAAGCACACAGGACCCTCAATGGGACCAATCAAATGAGCAGTTCACCAAGACACATCATATTCAAAGCATATAACAGAGAAAATCAAGGAAAGAATATCAAAAGCTGCAAAATAGAAACACCAAATCACATTCAGACACAAACCAATAAGGATTTCATCTGACTTTTCAGCTCAGAGTATAGAAGCAAGAAGACCCTGGAAGGAGATCTTTCAATGCGACAAGAGTACTATGCCCAGCAAAACTCAGCTTTAAATTTAATGGGGAATTAAGAACATCATTTCACAATAAGATCAAATATGCAGCATTCATGAACAGAAAATCAGCATTACAAAAACTCCTCAAAGATGAAGTCCAGAGAGAAGAACAATCAAACAGTCCTCATAACCCACAAACAGAAGAAATTCAATAAAAGTGCATGCTATCAAAAGAAAACCAAGAAAGCAAAGAACTCACTAATAAAACACAATGACTAAGAACCACAATCACATAACTAACCTAACACTAAATGTGAATGGTCTCAGAGCTCTAATCAAAAGACACAGATTAGCAAATTGGATTAAAAACAAAGTTCAACAATATGCTGCTTACAGGAGACCCACCTTAAAGTCAATGACACCCATAGATTGAGGGTGAAAGGATAGAAAAAATCTACCAGGTGTATAGCCTAATAAAATAAACTGGTGTTGCAATACTTATATCCAACAAAGTAGATTTCAAACATAAATTAATCAGAAAAAAATAAAGGCCACTATATCCTAGTAAAGGGAACAATACAACAGGAAGATATAACCATAGTAAATATATACTCTCCAAACACCAATACCTTCAACTATGTGGAAAAAAATTACTCCCTGACATACTACCACTTGTGGACCTCAACATTATACTACTGGGAGACTTTAATACTCCTCTACCACCAATAGATAGATCATCAAAGCAAAAAATAAATAATAAATAAATAAATCTCCAGTCTAACCAATTACATAAATTAAATGGACTTAACAGATATCTGTAGAATATTCCACCCCAATTTGGCTGAGTATACCTTCTTCTCAACAGCACATGAATCCTTTTCCAAAATAGATCATATTCTAGTTCACAAAGGAAATTTCAGAAAATATAAACATGTAGATATTATTATTCCATGTATCCTATCAGACCATAATGCCATGACCCTGGCAATTAACAGCAAAAATGATAATAGAAAATGCACATATACATTGAGATTGAATAATATTCTATTAAGTGAAGAATGGATTCAAGAAGACCTGAGAATAGAAATCAAGAAATTATTGGAAGATAATGAGAAGAAGATACAACACATTGAAACCTTTTGAGCAACATGATTGCATTCTTAAGGGGAAATTTTATAGCACCATATGCCTACATTAAAAAACCAGGAGATATCTTAAATAAATAAGCTTATGCTCCATCTCAGATCCCAACAAAGTACAATAATCTAAGCCCAAAACCAACTGAAGACAGGAAATAATCAAGATCAGAGCTGACATCAATGAAATTGGAAAAAAAAATGAAAAGAAATGATGAAACAAAAGAGATAGTTCTTTGAAAAATAAATAAATAAAATTGATAGACCCCTAGGTAATCTCACTATAAAGGAGGAGAGAATCCAAGCAAATCAACAAAATTTTCAATGAAAATGGAGTAATCAACACTGACCCTACAGAAATCAAACAGATTACATATTTTGAAAAACTATACTCCTCTAAATTAGATAATCTGGAAGACATGGACAAATTTCTAGTCACATACAACATCTCCAAATTGACAAAGGATAATATTGAAATCCTAAACAGCCCAATAATAGTCACTAAAATCCATACAGCAATTAAAAGCCTTCCAAAGAAGAAAGGCCAGGACCAGAAAGATTCCCTGCTGAGTTTTACCACAATCATAAGGAGGACCAAACACCTCTCCTCATTAAGCTATTCTAAGAAACTGAAAAAAAGGGAACTCTCCCAAACACTTTTTATGAGACACCATACCAAAGTCCAACAAAGACATCAAAAAAGAAAACTACAGAACAATATCCCTGATGAATATCAGTGCAAAAATCCTTAATAAAGTTCTAGCAAACCCCATCCAAACACATACCAAGAAGATAATTCATCACAATCAAGTAGGCTTCATTCCAGGGACGCAAAGCTGGTTCAACTTATGCAAATCAGTAAATGTGATTCATCATTTAAATAGAAGTAAGGACAAAAACCATATGATTATCTCAATTGATGCAGAAAAGGCCTTAGATAAAATCCAGCACCCATTTATGCTAAAATCTCTAGAGAAAATAGGGATCAAGGGATCTTACCTTAACTTTGTAAATGACATATATGACAAACCCTCAGATAGTACAACATTAAATCAACAAAAACTGAAAACATTTCCACTAAACTGGGGAACAAGACAAGGCTGCTGGTTCTCACCACTTTTATTCAATATAGAGCTTGCGACCCTAGCTTGAGCCATCAGGCAAAATAAGGTCATTAAAGCGATGAGATTAGAAAGAGAGGAAGTAAATCATCCCTTTTTGCTGATGACATACTATATCTGGAAGATCAAAAAAACTCCACCAGAAAACTGTTTGAGTTTATAAAATAGCAGGCTACAAGATTAACACACATATGCTAACAATAAAAGGGTAAAAGAAGAAATCTGTCCCATTTACAAATATTCTCAAGAAGAATAAAATACTTGAGAATTAATCTAACATGGGAAGTAAAAGACCTCTACAATGAAATATATCAAACATTGAAGACAGAAATTAAAAACCTGAGAAGATAGAAAGATGTTCCATGATCTTGGTTAGGCAGAATTAATATAATTAAAAGGGCCATTCCTCCAAAAACACTATACAGATTCAGCACAATCCCCATGAAAACACCAATGTCATTCTTTTTTTTTTTCCAC
>PVKS010031674.1:0-23229 GCA_004027875.1 Aplodontia rufa | reverse complement strand
AACCGCCTGTTTCATCTTTCTTGCTTAGTAGTGCTTTGGCAATTCTTGGTTTCTTGTTGTTCCAAATGAATTTGAGAATTGCTTTTTCTGTGTCTTTAAAGAACGACATAGGTATCTTTATAGGGATAGCATTAAATCTATATAAAGCTTTTGGTAGAATGGCCATTTTTATTATATTAATTCTGCCTATCCAAGAGCATGGGACATCTTTCCATCTTCTTAGGTCTTCTTGGATTTCATTCTTCAATGTTCGATAGTTTTCATTGAAGAGATCTTTGATTTCCCTTGTTAGGTTAATTCCCATGTATTTTATTTTTTTTGAAGCTATCTTGAAAGGAACTGAATTCCTGACTTCTTCTTCAGTCCTGTTATTATTGGTATAAAGGAAAGCTATTGATTCATGTGTGTTGATCTTGTATCCTGCCACTTTGCAATTTCTACACTGTTCTCCCTAGTAACCAAGATACAAAATTAACCTAGGTGCTACACTAATTTATACTCCCTTTTTCCACATCAACATCAACATTTGTTATTTTTTATAATATTCATTCTAATTGAGGTGTGGTGATATCAATTGTGCTTATGATTACATTTATCTAATGGTTAAATAATATTCAGCATTTTTTAAAGAAAGGGACAGAGAGAGAGAGAGAAAGAAAGAGGCAATCATTATTTAGTTTTCCACATGACTTTCATTCCTCAGACACTTCATTGTTTATGTGGTGCTGGGGTTTGAACTTGCATACTTGCAATTGCCAGGCAAGTGCCATAACTGCTGAGCCACTGCTCCAGCCCCAATATTCAGCATTTTTAATGTATCTGTTGGCCATTTGAATATAATCTCTTGAGAAATATCTGTTCATAGCCTTTGTCTATAATAAAAATTTTAAGTTTTTTCATTTCCTCATATATGCTAGATAATAATGTCAGCTTGCAAATATTTTCCCCATTTTATGGGTTGTCTAATATGTTGATTATTTTCTTTGCTGCACCAAAGCTTCGTAGATTGAGATAAACCCATTTCTCTATTTTTGCTTTCATTTCCTGAGCTTTTGGAGTTTAATCTTAAATCTCTTGCCTATACTGATGTTCTGAGGCATTTATTCTATGTTCTTTTCTAGTAGTTTCACAGTTTCAGTTCTTACATTTAGGTCTTGGATCCATTTTGAATTCATTTTTTTGTAGGTTAAGAGATGGAGTCAAGTCTCAATTTTCTGCATATGAAAATCTAATTTTCCCTGCATACTTACTGAAGTAGTTGACTTTTCTCCAATGTATATATTGTGTGTCTTTGTCAAGAATCAATTCCCTATGGATGTGGGGGTTTATTTCTGAAATTTCTAGTCTGTTCCAATGGTCTGTATGTATTTAAGCAATACCATGTTGTTGAGGTTAATGTAGCTCTGTAGTATATCTTGAAATTCGGTGTCATAATGCTTCCAGTTTTATTTTATTCAGATGGCTTTGAATATTCAGGGTCTTTTCTGCTTCCATACAAGTTTTAGGATTGTTTTTTTCTATTTCTATGAAGAGTATCATTGGTTTTTTGATGGAGATTACATTGAATCTCTAAACTGCTCTAAGCAGTATGGATGTTTTGACAAATATTAATTCTTTCAATCCATAAGCATGAGAGGTGTTTCCATTTGTCTATGAGTGTGTGCATGTGTATGTTTGCACGTATATGGGTCCTCTTTACTTTCTTTCATCAATGCTTTGTAATTTTCATTTTAGAGGACTTTTACTTCCTTGATTAAATTTACTCCTAGGTTTGTTTTTTTGATTTTGTAGCTTTTATTCACATATTTGTTTTGCAACTGTTGTGCATAGATTCCTTTCATTATTTCTTGCTCACCAAGTACATTTTGATGTATAAAAACATATATTTATATGTTGATTATATCTTGCAATTTTACTCTGTTTATCAACTCAGACTTTTAGTGAGTTTTTAGGTTTTTGCATATGTAAGATGAGTTCATCTTCAAATAGGGATAATTCAACTTCCTCCCTTTTTATTTGCATGTCTCTCCATTTCTTCCTCTTGACTAATTGCTGTGGCTTCCGGTACTATGTGGACTAAGCGTGGTGACAATGGACATCCTGATGCTGTTCCAGATCTTAGAGGAAATGGTTTTAGCTTTCCCCCACACAGTATGTTGTCTGTTGGTTTATCATAGTTAGTCTGTGTTAAGAACATATGATTTCTGAATATTTTGCATTTCTTATAAAATAAGAAGAATGGGAAATAATGTGTATACTTTAAAACATCTTTAAAAAACTTCAGCCATTTTAAGAGAAATATGAATACAAGGTTCAGTCTCTAAATGAATAAAATTAGATGGCTAAAAATAGATAAGTAATTAATATAAACTTCTGAAGAAGACCAGGAGCAAATACCAAATCAAACCAAAGCAATGAATGATGCTATTTTCTGTTCTGAACGGAAGGTGAGTTCAAAATGAGAAAGCTGACTGCATGAGTGCATGACCTTCTTTATGGAGAAGTTCTGAGAAGTTGGAGAAACTATGAGAGAAAGCAAAATATGCTGGTTAGGGAATTAAGCCATATACAGAAGGTATTTTCTAAGGTGCTAGGATAAGCACCTAATTAAGAGCCAGTAGACTGCTGTGAGTGGAGGCAGAATTGGATCTATGTTTTCACACCTCTGCTGCGGAGAAGAGCTGAAGGCAGCAACTCTTCAGATATTTTGTGCTCTTGGGTCTCTAAAAGGCCAAAAAGTCAGTTACTGCTCAAAGCAAAAAGGTTAGCAGATTAAAAAACAGTGCTGTTGTTGAAGCACAGAAAATCTTACAGAGAACCCAATGTACACTGTCCTAAGGACAAAGGGCATCTCAAAATGCCTAAACTTCATCTCCTCAAATACAATGTCCCTTTAAAACCATTACACAAGAGTAATTAGTGCTTAATCTGCACTTGTTGAACTATTTTAATAGTTATACTTCTGTAGATCATATGATATTAGGAGTATTGCTGCTAGAGCTGGTATGTCACAGAGCCTCTAGGTGAATGATTTATTGCACACTTTTAACAAAGACTGAAGCAGAATTTATTTCTTCTCTGGCCTTGATCTGATTACCAAACAAGATAACTGGATGGAAATATCCTTGCTTCCATTCTAATTTTAAATTTTATCCCACATTATATTTTTATAAGCAAATAGATTGGGCACTTTCATCCTATTTCAGCAATCCAGTCAGAAAAGATGTAATTTTCATCTGGTTATTGTCCCATTGAAAAGCAACCATAAATATCTTATGAATGAAACAAAAGGAGGCCAGGCAGGAAAAAAATGTCATAATTTTCTGGAATTCAGAGGGTGGATAGGTTTGTCATGATGCTCAGATGGGGAGAATCCACAGTTCCAGTACAAATACTGACAAAGTTGAGGCAAATTTTGAGCATAAAATCTTGATGGATGATTAGAACTATGAAGAAGAACAGAAATCAAGGAGACAAAGCTGTTACCTATGGAAACCACTATGTGGGTCAGCTTTGCACATGCTTCTCATCTCTCTCCTCAATCATACCCCGTGCACAGGAGATAAACCACAGAAATACCTAGGCATGGCTTTGTTCGAGAGAGGCATGGTGAGAGAAAGCCAAATGACACCTTGACTTGACAGGACAACTTAGCGACCACTTTGTGACTTCTCCTCAAAGAACAAAAGAGACCACATATGACAATGAGAAGAGATGTTAGTTCAAAGAAGAGTTTCCACCCGGGACCCCACAACCATTTCCCCACTATATGATAAAGCCCATTGGCTCAGAAGCAACCTCCAAGGAAGGTGTGAGTGTGATCATCAAAGCCACAGCCACAAAATAGAACAAACAACTTTTTTTACAGTAGAATTGAAGTCATCACAGAAATGTTTTCAATGATAGGGAAAATCATCATGGTTTATTTTTTTTTAAGTACTACTAGTTTATCTTGGAATTATATGTATATGCTTTTGAAACAGAGAGATTGGGGGCATTTCTATCCTCCCTTACATAACAAGGGATCCAGAAGCATATTCAGTAAAATAACAAATCAATCTTTTTAGAAAAATATTGTTGGGGATTGGGGGGGGCTGGAGCAGTGGCTTGGCTGTTACAGAGCTTGCCTGGCATGGTGAGTATGGGAGTTCAAACCCCAGCACCACGTACACAATGAAGTGTTGGAGGAATGAAAGTCATGTGAAAAACTAAATAAAAATTGCTTCTCTCTTTCCCTCTCACTGCGGATTAAGCTCAGAGGTGGACTGCTTGCATGGTATGCAGAAGACCCTGGGTTTGATCCCCAGAAATGGAAAAAACACACAAAAAAAGAGTTTGCTTGTAAGTAGGAAATAGTTAATTTTACCTGATAATTTCTAGATAAATAAAAAAGTGAAAGGTTACAACTAGGATTTAAAATTCATTTAAATGCAAGTTCATACAATCTGGGTTAGGGCAAAGTTACTGTTAATAGGAATCCAGAGGTGGAATCTATAAAAGAAAAGTTCATAGATTAACCAGATAAAATTTCAAATGTTTATTTTCCAATTATAAAGTTTTCCTGTTTAGTGAAGTAACTCATAATATGATTTTAATAATATTACAATTATATCTATACAAACACAAGTCTAAACATGGCTATTTACTTAGGTGGAAGAATATGATATAGCCTTTAAAATAAAATTAGATCAACATTAAAACATATCTGTGTACAAAAAAGTGACACGAAGGCCCTTTGTCCAAAAATACTCATTAAAAAGAAAGACAACTGCAGCAAAAGAAAGGAGACAGTGGCTTTGTCATGGAGTATAACTTCTAAGAAGCATATACTTCGTGTCACTGTAAAGGGGTTATAGTCTATAAATTAGCGGATGGAAAATTACTTGCTGCAAATTCCTTTCACATGCAACTAAAGTAGTTTATTGACATTAGTGTTTCAACACCTGTGTGATCAACTTTCCTAGAATCTGCATTGTCTCCAAACCTATTCTGATATGCAAATATACAACCTTTGGACACAAACCTCTTCACTAGAGTAGGGCAACTCCTGATGGCATCTGCTGCTAACCTGTCTCATTCCAATACAGACTCTGTATTCCTCTTGTCTTTATCTTTATATTAAGAGCTCTTATGTTTGGATGGAGTTTCAGGTCAGTCCTGGACAATGTACTGATTGTAGAACTCATTGATTGAATGAAATAAAATGAAACAACAAAAATACTTATCTGAAATGGAAATCCAAAGAACGAAATTTTTCCCTTATAAAGTTGTGGAGGAATTAATTCATAGTAACATGAGAGTGCTTCTGCTATTGCGGACATATATTGACAAAAAAAGGGTTTTAGTCTCAACCTACTTACTTTAATTTATACAGTCGATACTGTTTACAATCTTGTCTTCCATCTTAAGAGAACAGAATGAGAGAGAGATGGGTACTAGTCTAATTTGTGAATGATCTAAGGATTCTTTAAAAATACTTAAGTATAAACTAGTGGCCCCAGCAAGTGGAAGAAGTTTCTTACCTAGGTCTCCTACTGGCTTAAAATGTGGACATAAAAAGGAAACTAATGGGTACTCTTAAGAGGGAAAATATAAGATGGATTGAAAGGAAGGATTAAATATGAAAATGACTTGTAAAAAGGATGGATTTAATGGCTTTTCTTTTCTTTATTCTACCAGCTTTGAACTCAAGATGTGCAAATTCCTGAAACCATTTTTTACCTAGATAACTAGGAAACATAGCCTATACAAAATGGAACACATAGAGGAATAATTCTCTTGTTTTTTTTTCCCCACCCAACCTCACCTGCAAAAGCCAGCTCTAGTTTTTTAGCTGCTCTGTGGTGGTAAAAGTACCAGTATAGTGTCAATAATGGAAAAGTACAATGACCTTGAGGTCCAGAAATTAAAATAAAATATAAAATCAAACCAATATCCCTCAAGAATGTATATAAAATTTTCAAACAGTATTAAGAAATAAAATCTGGTAATATTAAAAAAAATAAAATGATAGGACTTTACAGCCAAAAGCTTGTATCAGGAATACATTGCTGGTTAAACATTTAATGAATAAAACTCACAGTATTAATAGACAAAGAAGAATAAACATCATGCCATCATTTCAATAAAGCCTCAAAAGCACTTGACAAAATGCAATATGCAGTCTACTTAAAACTCTTCACAAACTAGGAAAAAAGGGACATGATTAACCTTTAAAAGGTTAAGAACAAAATATCAACAACAAAAATGATGGCTAAATTACACTTAATGGTGAATGTCTGATTGATTCTCCCTCAGACTGGGTACAAGGCACATTCCACCTGTGTTCAACTTCATATTGAAAGTCCTAACCAGGTCAGTAATACAGAAAAATAAATCAATGATTTCCGTATCTGAAGGGAATAAATAGAATTTCTATTTTCTAACTACACAATATTCAACATAAAGTTATCCTAAGTAATCTATTTAAAAGATCCTCAATATACTATGTTAGTTTAGCAAGAGTGCAGTACAAAAGGGGCTGGAGCAGTGTCTCAGCGGTTACAGTGCTTACCTGGCATGCGCAAGTATGTGGGTTCAAACCCCAGCACCCACGTACACAACTAAGTGTTGGAGCAACGAAATCTATGTGAAAAACTCAATAAAATTGATTCTGTCTTTCTCTCTCTCTCACTGTCCCTCTCCCTTTAAAAAAAAAGTGCAGTACAAAAAGTCAATATTCCTATACATTAATCATATTTTATATATTAATTAGGAATATTTAGAGATAAAAATGAAAAATGTATTCCTTAGAATGGCATAAAATGCTACATAAAATTACCAAAAATTATTCCTATGTATATATTTACCAAAATGTGTGCAGGATTAGTATGTTAACTCCTAAAATATAATGCTGAAAAAAAATCAAGGACCTTAATAAAGAAAGTACTATATATGGTTTACATGGACTAGAAAACTCAATATTCTTGAGATTCCAGTTCTTCCCAAATATACTTTCAGATTCAATTAATACCAATCAAAATCCTAGCAGGACTATATTTTGGTAATTATCAATACAGTTATTTCAAAACATATAGGGAAGGGAGGAAAAATTAAAGTGTTCAAAGACATTTTTGAAATAATTACATTGGAGGAATAACACATAATTTCTGGTTTTAAGTTATTATATAAAGTGTGGCTCCTGGAAAAAAGCAAGTAGAAACATCAATGGAATAGAATAGAAAATCCAGAAATATAACCACACAAAAAGCATGGCTAACTGATTTCTTTTCTCTGACTCTTTATGGTAGGATGTTGGGGATGGAACCCAGGCCCTTGCACATGCGAGGCAATGCTCTAACACTGAGCTATATACCTAG
Organism: Aplodontia rufa; assembly: GCA_004027875.1. Taxonomy (NCBI): domain Eukaryota; kingdom Metazoa; phylum Chordata; class Mammalia; order Rodentia; family Aplodontiidae; genus Aplodontia; species Aplodontia rufa. The sequence continues at coordinate 15,871 of PVKS010031674.1, read as the reverse complement.
CTCTGGTTACTTGATTTTTTCTTGTTCTAGACAAGTGAAATTTAACTAAAAGCGTCTGCACAGCAAGATATATAATAAACAGAGTAAAGATTCAACCAATGAAATGGGAGTAGTTACATGCAAACCAACTGAGAACAGGATATTAACCAAAATGCATAAATAATTCCTAGAACTCTCCTTTGTGAAAGATGCAGTGGTAATTTAAAGAACAAAGTAAGCCTTTTAGATAAATGGTATCAGAGTACTGGACACACATATGCCAAGAAATGAATCTCAGCTTATACTTTACATATCACCTAAAAATACTTTAAAGAGAACAATAAGTTATAAACACATGGGGAAAATTGTAATTTTGGAGTTATTCAAACTTTCTTATACGCAAAATCAGAAATCAATTCATAATAGATAAACCGATGCAATGGACTTCACTGTAGTTTAAAAAGTTTTGTTCTGTCAAAGACACTACTTAGAGAATGACCAGACAGGCCATAGATTAGGAGAAAGTTTGCAATTCACACATCTGACAAAAGAATCATATTGTGACTATATAACATTCTCAAAACTCAGTAACAAGGAAGCAAACCCAATAACAATGAGCAGAAGAGTAAATAAATCTTTCAATAAATAACAAATACTGATGGCAACCAAGCATATGGCAGGAGGTTGAACTTCATCAGTCATTAGAGAATACAAATGAAACTGCAAGAAGATGCCACTATGCAAAAATATTCACAATTCCAAGTAGAACTCTCTTAGTGGGAATGATGGGAAATCATACTGCCATGTTTGAAAATACTAAGGGGGTCTGTTATAATGTTTAGCATACACTACTCATATGATTCAACAAGCCCTCTTCTTGGATCTTTCTTGCTATATAAAAAGTTATGTTTTAATAATTTGCATGCAAATGTTTATAGAAGTTTCATCAAGAGTCAACAAAGTGCCTGGTACAGCGGCAGATGCCTGTAGTACCAGCAACTTGGAAAGCTGAGGCAGGAGGATCACAAGTTCAAAGTCAGCCTCAGCAACTTGACAAGAACATAAGCAACTTAGTGAGACCCTATCAATAAATAAATAAATAAATAAATAAATAAACAAACAGGCTGGGGATGTGGCTCAGTGGCTAAATGCCTCTGGGTTCAATCCCTGGTACCAAAAAAAAAAAAAAAATCAACAAATGTGGTATCTTAGTTTGCCATGGCTACTATAACAAAATACCACAGATGAGAGATATGGATTTAATTGCACCTTTCTGCATACAGTTGTGCAATTTTCCCAGCACCATTTGTTGAAAAGGTTGTCTTTTCTCCAAGTTATATTTTGCCACCTTTGTCAGATATCTGATGGCTGCAGAACTGTGGTTTCCTCTCTGTATCTTCTGTTCTATTCCATTGGTCTTCGTGTCTATTTTGACACCATTATCATGCTCTTTTTGTTACTATAGCTCTATAGCATAGTTTCAAATCAGGTATGATGCCACCTGTTTTGCTTTTTCTCCTAAGTATATCTAGATATTGGCGGTTACATGATTATGTATTTATCTAAACTTATAAAGCAATACAAAAATGTGGATACTACTGTATACAAAATTTGACTACAAATATCCCTTTACTCTGAAGATAAGAATAAAATTGACTCTCAGCACATTCTATGGAAAAGTATACACAAATGCATTTTAGCAAGTAATAGATGTGAATTTCAGCAAATATATTTTCAAAAGAAAGATATTTAGAAGAACAATGTGACCTCTTACCAAGAACAAACTCTATTATTTACTTATCATTATATTAAGTTCTAAAGCATGGCCGTGCAGATAAGTGCATACATATAAAATGTATGTGTGTATACACACAAACACATCCATATACATACATATTTATTTTTCATTTTGATAGCAACTCCTGATTTCTGGGCTCTCTACTCAATCACACCTCCTTTCTTATTCATGACAAAATAGAACACTATACCCAGAGAAAGCCAAGCTGAGGAAAGTGATCCGCCCACCTTCAGGAGAGTCTCTGTGTACACAGCTGTATTCTGTGTGATTTCCCATGGAGGACTAACTTTTGCTGATTCATGTAAGCTCTGCTTCTGAAAACTGGGGGTACACCTGTGTGCGGTAGAATAAACAGAGACCTGGCAGTAGGACCCAGAAGGAGAGAGCGGTTTTGCAGTAATGACTTATCAGTTTCTTCTTATCACAATGGATTATTCACAGTATTCCAGGATTATTACTCTTTCGTCTTCCTATTAGTCCAAAAACAACTTATTTGCAGTCATTAGTTTCACTTCTAAAACTTTCATCTTGTCCTAGAAAAACTCTAGTCAGGCAGAAGCAAATAAAGGGCAACCCCAACAATTTAAGGCTTCCATTTTTGGTGTGGAAGTCAGGGTTGGGCAAAAAACAGGCAGTCTAGGGAAGATCTGAAGTAGAGCTTTGTGTGTGTGTGTGTGTGTGTGTGTGTGTGTGTGTGTGTGTGTATGTGAGAGAGAGAGAGAGAGAGAGAGTGTGTGTGTGTGTGTGTGTGCACGTGCCTGTGCATGCATGCTCATGGGGGTGGTCATGAGGGTCTGCCGTGGAGAATTGCTCAGTGTTATGATTATACCAAAGCAGGAACAAGAGCAGGAGGGCAGAATGCTCCATTTCTTTTTGTTTGTTTATTTGTTTTTGTTTGTTTTTAAAGAAAGGGACAGTGAGAGAGAGAATAAATTTTATTTTATTTTATTTTTTTGGGGGGGGCACATTGGTGCTGGGGTTTGAACCTGCATCCTTGCGCATGCCAGGCAAGTGCTGGAACCACTGAGCCACCGCTCCAGCCTAGAATGCTCCATTTCTATATTCATTTAAAAAAACTTTTATTAGTACATTATACTTATACATAATGTTGAGATTTGCTGTGCCATATTCTCACGTCCACATAATATAGTTTGATCAATCTCATTCTCTAGTACCTTCCCTCTCCCTCTCATCCTCCCTCCCACATCCCCCTGGTTTACTATACCAATCTCCCTTCCATTAGTGTTATCACTATGTTAATTAGTGCATGAAAATTATATCCACATATATACACATATGTAGGAATCATTGTGATATATTTGTATATAGACGTAGCACAATTTGGTAGATTTCATTCTTCATAGTAATTCACTTTGTAAGTTAGAAGAAATTGCTAAATTTTACTATTATTTACAACCACTTGATTTCCAGGTAAACTGCTCCTTAAGGAAAAAGAGAGAATGAATGATCTATGTTGAAAACAAAGAACCCCCAAATACCAAAAGTAACCCACAGCAACAGGTGCATGGCTTTTTCTTGTGATCTAATACAGTCATAAATAATAACCCCAATGCCAAACAGTACATATTACAAAGGAAGAGCTGTTCTTCACATTAGCTTTGATTTTTATTAACTGGTTAAAAAGAAAAGTTAAATTTTATTCCAAGTGCTCCTCTATAAGAGGACTCCTTTGATCATTGCATGCTTATTTGGAGAAGTGTGTTTCCTAATACTTCTTTATACTGATCACTTATTTAAAGTATTTAACTGCACTGATATGATCAAGAACAACCTCTATTTCTTTGGGTAAAAGTAGTAAGGAAAATAACTACAAATTCAAGGGTTATACTTTAGAGGTTTAATGCTTTTTCAAAGATTTCATTTATGATTACTTGCATATGGCATTTCTAGACAGCTTCTTAATATGCCCCTAACATTTCACACTGAAATAATTGGGTTCAAAAGTGTAAGCACAAACTTTTATCGAAGTTTTCAACTCTGTTCTGAGCTCTATTGCTCTGCATTAAATTGTTTATGTTTGTAAAGACAAACATCTTGGTTTAACATAAGGAAGGTAAGTGGCAGTAATTGACTGATAAAGGAAAATCATCTGTGAAACAAGCTTAGTAATGAACAAATAATAGTTTTAGTGCTATTTACAAAAATGCTTAATAAAGTAATAGGCATATGTCCTTTAGGTAACACTAATTTAACAGTTATCTGACATAGACATATATTTATTTTCTCTTTGAATGCAAATTCAAAACAGAGGACTATTATGCCCTTATCGATAGATGTTTTATCCATTAAGTTTAGTCTACATGAAATGCTTGCTACCCTATTTTCGCTAGGGTAGGCAGTTAATATGAACAAATTAATAATTGGTACAAAAATCAGCTGTGTGACCCTATCAAGTAAACAGGCAGAAATGCTTTTCTGTAAAATCCCTCTCCCCAACCCTACCAGCTATCAGGAATGGTTCTCTGTCCATCATACCTGCTCTCTCTCTCCATCAGCACCTCTGAGACAACATCTTCTGTGCTGGCTTTCTCCTCAACATATACCATGATTGACTCTTTCCCAATACTTACATGCACACATAGGTACACACATCCACACACGTGACCCTGTTAAAATCCTGATCTGCTTCACTCTGCCGATTTTCCTCTTTGCTCCTAATTTCTCCTTCCAAATTTCTACAATGTATAGCATCTACTTCCTCATCTGTGCCTTTCCCCATGTCTTCTGTTGTCTGAATTATTCCATTTTAGCTTTGCTGAGCCTTCTCACCTAAGCTCCTAATGATTATGTAATGTCGAAATTCAAATTGCATTTTCCATCCAAGTCTTATTGAACTTAGCTGTTTACACTCTGAAACCTTTCCTTCCTGTTCTTTGATAATTACCTTTTCCAGTGATATTCAGGAGACTAATTTCATCTAGGTTTTCTTCTATCTCTTTGACCATCACTTCTCATTCTAGTTTCTATACTATATTGCTTCCCATCCATCTCTCCACCATTATCTTTGATTTTTTTCTCTTGTATTTATTGTTTTCATGACTTGTTTTGAGCGACCTTATCCATAACAATTACTTCAGTTATGTCTTATAATCTGATGTCTCTACAGTCAGTATTTCCAGCTCAAAATAACCCTTCTCATTTCTAAATTCTCTTTCCTACTGAGCAAATACTGCCGGATTCTCCTCAGACAATATAAGTTGTGTTTCTATAAACAAATGAGTCACTTTTCCACTGAAATTCAATTTGTACAATACTGACTCATATTTCTTCTGTACAGACAACTTTTTCCAACTGATAGCTATGACCTTGTCATTCATGCTATAATCTTAAGAGTCATTCTCTCCAGTCCATCTGATCATGAAATTACTTGGGATAAGGTCCTTACATATCTACCACTGTATTTAAAATGAATTTCAAAGTACTTAGTATTGCAAACACAGAAATTGAACTCATCATCACTTCTCAATGAACTGTTTCTTCAACAATGCCAACTTTTTGTTTTTGAGTAAACAAGTTTTTTTTTAACTTTACACATTTCTTCATTCTGAAACTTTTTCATGCATTAGTATCACATACTTTTACCCAACTAAAAATCTACTGCTTCTTAAAATTCATCACAAGCTTACCTGTTTTTAGAAGAATTATTTGAAGTCCTTAGCATCAGTACTTCCCGAACTTACTATTTACCATCTCCATGTAACACTTATTTCATAGTACTGTTCTTTTTCTGTTAGGGATAAGAATCAGCACAAGTCTATCAGGGTAGATATATCTAGTTATCAGCTTATATTCCTTTTCTTCTAATTTCCTAATTCACAGAATCTTGTTTAATTAGGGGTTGCCATATGCCTGGCTAATATCTTAATTTCCCAGGCTCTGGGGTCTAGAGAGGGTAATATGATTGGAGAGCCTTGTGCCTGTGGAATGGGATCAGAAGCCTACTTGGCATGGTGAAGGGGAAAGAGAAATCACAACAGTCATATGTCATTTACCTTATGACTTTTTCCCTTTCCTTTTCTGAGTTATAGAAGAAATTTAAGTAGATAAAGCCACCATTTTGTGAAAGGCAGGGATGGTTCAGAGAGGATACCAGGAAGCCACTCGCTGTATGGAACTGGATTGCCAGCTCTACTAACTTCACAATGCCACCATAGCTGGGTTTCTGTTACAAGTCACCACCTAAAACAGTTCTGAGTGAAACATCTTGCAGATTGGAAAAGGAGCCCTCTTTGAAGGCAGGGGTTGTATTCTACATCTCAATAAATGGTATAAGTGAAGTTTTGCTTGGAAAAACATCACAAAGAGGATTCTGTAGGAAAGATTCCTCTCCTAAAATTAGGACTTTGAGGGAAAATATTTACATCTGAACATGAATATTCATTTGATAACAAACTTATACACAGCCTCACAAACTTCTGTCTCCTTATTTGGGTAAAATAAATGTACAAACATGATGAGATAATGACCAATTATTAGTTAGAATATTGTGGTAATTCTCCAATTTTCTTATACTTTAGTTGCCCTTTAGCCTGAGAAAGCTAGCATGACATTACTATTGTTTAATTCCAACTAACACAAATAAATTGTTGTCTTGTCATTTAAATCACAAACTATTAAATACCATGCACTAATTCACTAATTTTCCCCTTTAAATGCTATCTATTTGAAAGATCTCTGTTGGGTTTTTCTTTTCTATTCTTTTTTTTGTCAGAGCACATTTTACTTATTCATTTCTAGTGAGAAGGAAATAACTAACATCTGTAAATGACTGAATATCCTCATATACACTATGATAGAATAATTCATAGAAGAACATCAGATTTTTAGCAAAACATGACCAGTCTTATCTGAAATTATCAAAAGCTTACAGTCTATGGCTTTGCCAATGTATATAACTGGAGTGGTGTCTTTTATAATGCTGATCACCTTATTATGTGGATTCTACCTTCTAAATAAGAATTTCAGTTACCTACATATCCTTTTATTTTCCCAGTGGATAAACTATATTACATTTATTATTTGTCTTTTTGTTTATTCTACATTTGCCATTATTTTTGTAAGATTCCTAGCTATATGAAATTGGTCTAATCAAATTTATGTGTATTCATAATTTTTTCTATAAATAATTGATGGACAAATCAATGAAAAAATTAAAGCATGCTACACAATAATTTATTTAACATGGCATTGTTATTATTAACCACCAGTTAACTGCATGTAACATTAATTAATAATAACAATATTTTCTAGATTATCCTTAAAAGTCCTGAAACACTTCTGTAAAGGAAAAAACACAGACCATATATGACGTTATCAAAAGACTGTTGGAGATTGCAAATAAAACTTTCCGTTATTTCACTGTTTCACTATTCTACAGCAGTATCTTCACTACATCTGGTATTTTATTGAATCTAGATTAAGGAGAATTTGCTCTTACAAAAAAATTATTTTGGACAGTCAAAAAAGCTTAAAGGAAGGCATTATCAAATAAAAGATTTTAGAAGGGAAACTGAAGAAAAGAATTTGCAAAGAGTAAGACCAAGCAGGAGGTGAAATATTATGAAGAGCTGATGAGAAAAGTGTGGATGGGGACAGAGAATGTTCTAGAAATAAAATGGCAAGGAGGCAAGAACAAGATGATTTGATGAAAGTGATTACAGGGTCTGTTAGAGAATGTATATGGAAGTGATGAACAAGAAAACAGCTTTCATATTTAATTCTGGAGATAGATGCACCTTAGAAGTGCTCTGCATAGGTGTGGCTATTGATCTTTTGAGATTGAAAGGTGATCAGGACATCTTGCATGTCTAGAAAATAAGCAGTCTGGGAATAAAGACAGGTACAATGACATGGAAAGACAACAGAATCAGAAGTGAATAGCAGTAGAGTGAGAGAGGTAAGTTCTAGAATTGTTCTAGAAATGAGAGGAAATCTTGAATTTTGCATTTCATCTAAAGGAAAAGTATGTTCCTGCATGTAGATTTGGTTACATATCCAATATGACAGAAAATCTGTCCAGAATATGGCTGGGAAGAGTCAAGAGGGGGATTATGACTACAGGTAAGGAAACACATATCTGTAAAATGCTGAAAATTAAATTCTTATTGTGGTGATATTGCAAGATAGTTTATATAGTAGAGCAAAGACAGCAAGTTTAGAAAATGTTGAATTTTTTTTTTCACTGCTTGGTAGGCAGAGAAAGAGATGGGCACACTTTGAAGCCCAAAGACCTGGGGGAAAATTACAAAGCACTGTAGTCTCCCTCTATATGAGATGGAGTCTGCAAATTTTGTTGAACATAAACGTCCACAGTGTCCAATGAGGATTATCATTTTATTTCCTTGAAATATTTCTTCATAATTTATTGGTACATGTAAAAATAAGGAAAATATCTTTAAAATAAAAGGTACTCAATAAGTATGTTTTGATTATCATTACTGTTTTATAATTATTCATGTTATCCAGCACTTGGCAGATATAAAAAAATTATAGCATTACTTATTGTTGTTCAAAACTATTGTTGATATTGATGGGGAGTTTTAGAATGGCAGAATTTCAAGAAGATATGTACAGGAGGTGTTATAGGGTCTAAGAAGAGAGATGCAATATAGAAATAGTTCAGTCATGGAGCAACGTGGTTGGAATAAGCATGTCAGATTCAAGAAGCTGCCTTGAAAAGAGGAGCGTACTATCTTACTCTGAAATGGGAGAGAAGAGAATAGAATAACTTAATAAACTAAAACATCCTCATAGAGGAAAAAAAGTAATTTGAAGGAATTAGTACTGGGTGGATTTAGTTATTTCAGGGAAGAAATCTGCTCGTATGTAATATGGTAAGCTGCAGATGGTGCTCATGTTGAGAAGGGAGAAGATGGTGGAGAAGCATGCTAAGTAACTGGGTAGAGACTGAGCAATGGAGGTGATTAAATAATTTGGTCATATGTTACATTTTTACTCTATATATTGACTTAATATTCAGGCTTCTGTGCTCACTTACAGGTTGTACTCTATGCTCTGTGATATATTTTTTGTTTTTCAATATGTGGAAAATATTATTTGAGTAACAAATATTTATTTAATAGAAAGATGAACTTTTTTTTCCAAAATATTCTTCTTTCAGTTCTTGGCAATTTTAACTGTCACCCAATCATGTGACTGAAAAAACTCAAAAAAAAAGGCACATTAACTTTCAGGGTAGTATAATTTGAAAAAATATTCTTATATTATCCTGGAAATTTGAGGGTTATCTAGAACTCTTGGTCTGATATTAAGAAAATTTGATCTTTTTTTTTTTTTAAGAGAAAAGGACAGTGAGAGAGAGAGAGAGAGAGACAGAGACAGAGACAGAGAAAATCAATTTTTATTGAGTTTTTCACATGGCTTTCGTTGCTCTGACACTTAGTTGTGTACATGGGTGCTGGGATCAGAACCCGTGTACTCATGCATGCCAGACAAGCACTGTAACTGCTGAGCTACCACTCCAGCCCCAAAATTTGATATGTTAAAATATTATAAAACTAATAAGTCTATCATGCCAAAATGTCATAAGAAAATATACATAAGCTCAGGAATAAATTTTCTCTACAGTATTTCTTGGTTATATTACCAATTTGAGTGAAACAAAATCTCATTTCTTTGTTTTGGTATAAATAACAAAAGAGGAGTTACGCCTTGCCTTCAGCCATCCTAGAAATCACCTTCCCTGAAAGACACTGATGCTATAATACAGAGAATATCATACGATGACAGATGAATATATCTACAACTATTACGTATTTAAAATGTAAGAGTGCCTGCTTTGAAAGTTTACTTTCACATTTTAATAGTAGTTGAAGTATATTACACATAAACTATTCTTAAAAATTCTCAGTAAGTATAGAATGAAAATATTAAATATACAAAGATTTCACTTCAACAGCTAATTTTCTACGATCCATTATTTTGCTTAATAAATAATTTTATGCTAGAAATAAGCAGGTTTCTGTGTTCACATTATCTGTACCCAAAAGCAATTAAATAAATATCATTGATTACTTGCAAATTACAGATTGTGGATTCAGAGCTCAAAACTAAAGCTCTGAGGATATAATTCAATTAAAATGATCCACAATTGTTAATTCTCCTCGCAAGTGCCCCTAAGAAAAGAAGCTTCTTTTTCACATCACAGTGAATTATTTTAATGATCATGGCTAACAGGAAAGTAATCTTTTAAAAAGTTAGAAACATTCCAACCCCTTTGCAATTAAAAAAAATTAAAAACACCACTTCCTTGCATTCCTTATTACCTTAATCCACATGTATTCTTTAAAAATATGAACACGAATGTGTGGGTCAGATCAATGACTGAGCTAATCCAATATTTTCTGACAGGTCCGTGTATTACATGGTGGTAGGGTTGTCACCTACAATGTCACTGCAAAGAACTTGATAGGGCCCCAAATACTCTTGAGTTTCACATAATTCATTTTATACCTGTCACCTCAAATTCACCAAACCAGCTTGGATTAACTCTTTCAGCAAGAACCTGAACAGGAGGCACAGAGATCCATCTATAATACCTCATCAGCCTCCTTTATCTTACTCTGCAAGCACAATTACAAACTTCTACCTTTGTCCTTCAGCACTTTACCCATAACTTTTAGCTGAAGAAAGTCTGGAAAAAAGACTTGGTATCCTTAGCTGATGTCTACCATAAAATGATCATTTATCCAGTCTCTTGGGATTCTTCACTAATCAATGGGGAACATATATCACCTAATTCCAGAATATCTGTGAGAATATTATTTTAGAATATTTATAAGATATTCCGACTTCCAGAATGGGAAAGACCTCTCAAAATCTACTACTCGGGTTGGAATGGTGGCTTGGAGATTGCGGCTTTTGCCTAACATGTGCAAGTATGTGGGTTCAAACCCCAGCACCACGTACATAATGAGGTATCAGAGCAATGGAGGCCACATGATGGATAATAAAGTTGATTTTCTCTCTCTCTCTCGTCTCTTTCTTTTAAAAGATCTACTTCTCTATAAATCAAAGACAGTACTGGGAAATATGTCAAAATAAAAATTTTCAGAACTCTGAAAACTAATCAAAGGGCTACAATAATTCAAGGAGAGTTTCTTCAAGGAAAATTGCTGGAAGTCAGTAAGTCTTGCGACATTTTGCCTTGCTCTATTGCCACCTCTCTCTCACTAGCTCTGTGGTAGACTTAAAAGTGAAGAGCTGCCAAATCTTGGTAAAATCAGCAGTTTAGCAATGTTTGATGGGGATGAACAGAAGGGGCATAATGGGCCTGGAGCTCCTAAAAAGGGTTACCCTCAAAATTTATCACTGTTTAACAGACATTTCCTTCAAAAACTTCTTACAGGCTATATCCTTACTTTGTCTAATTCATGCATTTTCCTTCAGTATGTTTGCCAATAGATAAAGTAAAATAAAAAAAGAATTGAATGGCACTGATTTAATATTTCAGCTCATAAATTGGTGACAGTATTTGGAAAAAGTAAGATATTGACCATGGTTCTTAAAAGGAGTTCTGGAGAATTTGGAATGAGATATCCACATGGTGCTATGAAAGTTCCAGAACATCCCTGGGAATCTAGAAGAACATTTGCATGTGCAGGGTTGTGTGCATCTCCAGAAAAATGTGAGAAGGTCATAATTCCTCACTGCTGACTGACTGAGGCTCTGTGAGTGCAGGAAATGAAGGCCAAGTCCCCATAAGAATGTCAAAAAAGTGTGGGCCACAGACATCGACCCTTGGAAGGTAGTGGAAGTGTTATATGCACAAGGCATTTAAGGAAATCATCTGTAACCACATAAACACTCATTTTTTTAAATAAAGAAATTTCACAATAATTTTGGACACTTTCCTGATTTACAAAGGGCAATATCCTGTTCCTTGTTATTTCAAAAAAAAATATCACTGATTATGCTATACCATCACTGCAGAAAACTGAAGGAAAAAAAAACATAGCTTTTAGTGGCATATTGATGCTTTAGGAAGGGTGATTTTTTTTATATAAGTCAAACTGTAAGTATTTTTATATGTTAAGAAGGTGAAATAAATATTTAGAATTTCATGTGTATATGCTTATCTAGAATTGCATAAAAGAAGCAAAACAAAATACCAAGAATATGCTATGTCCCAAAAACTGATTCATTATGATGCTAAAATAACATCATATGATGATGTTGTTCAAGATTATTTTCCACTTCAGTTTATTTCTCAACAATCTCCAGCAATCTACTTTATTTTCCACTCTCAAACTTTCTAAATATATTTACATATTTAGAAATACATAAAACATATATATATACACACACACCTATATGTGTACACACACACACACATATGCACACATGTGTATAAATTTTTTTGAGAGGACTGGGGATTGAACCCAAGGGCACTTTACCACTGAGCCACATCCCAAGCTCTTTTTTTTAATTTATTTATTTATTTATTTATTTATTTTGAGATAGGGTCTTGCTAAGTTGCTTAGGGACACACTTAGGTACTGATGCTGATCTTTAACTTGCAATCCTCCTGTCTCAGCCTCCTGCATTTTCTAAATATTTTTACAACGTTTTCCCCACTCAAGTTTACCATAAAAAAATGTTTTCTAGGCTTCATCCTTTATAGAGAAAGAAGAAGCATTCAGGTATATTCTATCAAAATTTTCAGACTGAAATGGACACTGAAACTTGCATATATTACGGATCTTTCCCTACAGTTCCTTTTAGAGGAAAACATGTTCCTTTTACAATCCTGAATGAATCCTTTCTACTGTGCTACGTAAGTCCATCTTTCCCACTCTCCACAGGACATTTGAACCATTCACTACTTTTTACCACATTCTCAAACTCTCCTCCAGTGTGCTTTCTCTCCTCTTATGGACAGCCCAAACTGCTTATATCTTGGGGAAACCAGTTGTTGATTCTGAGTCCTTGGCTATATACTGTCCTCTTCTACATTCATAAGCAAGATCTTTTTTTTAAAATTGCATTTACTTCTTTCCAATTTTCCTATTGGCCCTCTGGTATCTGAGCCCAGTTTGGATACCTCTCTCACTATTTTAAGAAAGTTAACAAATACAAACAAACCACCATGGGCTACGGTAATCTTTCATTTTTTTTCTTTGACAACCTCACACTATTTGGTATGGTTACATGGGTCTCCTTAAAACTCCGTACCTTTGCTCTCCTGTAATATTTCCTTCTGGCTTTCATATTTCCCCCCATACTTTTACATTTAGTTATTTTCCCTTTCCCTGTTGTACTTAAAAACTGGTATTTTTCTGTGTTTCATTCATGTCTTTCTGTTTGCTGCTTGCTTTCATAAGGTAAACTCATGTATTTCCATGGTGTCATTAACTTGCCATATGCTTATGAATGGCAAATCTGTAGGCCTTACCTGGACGTTTTTCCATACTTTGTATTCAGCTTGCAAATAATTCCTTCTGGATGTCCCAATGGTATAAGAAAATCACTCACTGTTAACAATATCCAGAGAGCTCATATACATTTCTGTTTGGCATTGGAATATTACCTTGAATATTCTAAAGTTGCTGGTTTAGGTTTATTTTCCCCCCAGAAAATCATATACTCTTAATTTTTTCTTCACATGCCAGAGGCACGACCAGAACTAGCCAGGATTTACTTCAAGATTGGTAATTGCTATAAAATCTTGAAAGGGAAACAACTAAAGAATAGGTTGCTTTTTTAGACCATATTGCTTTGTTTCCCAGAATCAACTGCAGTCGAAGGCTGTTCCTATTAATTTTGAATATTCTTGTTACAAATGACTTGAGGTAGTATGCATAAATTAATTTTGATGTTATAAACTGTAAGTCATCCATGTTTAAACACTTTCATCCTAATTGCAGAAAATTTCAAATTTAAATTCCTTTCCTCTAGTTTGCATCCTAATTAAATGATAGTGGGGATTGCTCTGGAAAGAGTGAATATATGCAGAAAAACAGGTTGGAAATCCACCGTGGACATGGCCAGTCCATGGTAACCAACATAGTCTGTGTATAGACACTTACAAGCTCAACAGGGTTCATGTAAACAAGCTAGCTAATTATATCCCTAAGGAGTAGGGTTGCTAAACCCTGTATTTGCCACCTTTCATTGAAAACTAAAAATATCATTTTGAAAGTGAGCATCTTATTGGTAACTTTGCATATTAAATAGTAAAATTTCATTTCTTTATTTTATTTCTTACCAGTCACAAAATAACTAATAGCAATTTGAAAAAAATAAAATTAAAGCAATGTGATAAGATACTACTTAAGTGATTTTGTTTTTCAGAATTCATTAACCGACAATGCGTATATTTTATCATTATGTTTCAGTGAGTCAGTTCCCTTTCCTTTCATTGAAGAGATGTGTATTGAAAGCAACTGTAATGCTATAAAGTCAAATATATTATTATTATTAATGACCAGAGAAGACTGAATTTGCCACACTATTGAAATATCTTGGTAGAAGCTCTACCTAAGGATATATATTAAAATATTGCATTATTTTATTATTCCCTATCTAATCTTTACTTTACATTGTGATAGCCTGATATGGTAAACATGACCACGGCCAAAGGTTATTCTTTACTGATGTCTCTAAAGTTCGTCATGCCATAATAATCAAGATTCTCTAGAGACATGGATCTTGCCTATGTTTTAGAGAATTTGTTTTCATGGTATAGTACAACCTGACTCTCATGCTCCTTGATTTTGGTGCGCTAGTCCTCCCCTTCAAATTCTTCCCAAAATGGTATAATAGTGGATCACAATTACCTTTGTGTTTCAAATATAAAATGGCATGTCAAATAACAATGTGTTATGCAAAACTATACATCACAAAGGAGGTGAAGATATGAACAGTCAACTCACAGAAAAGTAAGTACAAGTGGGAAATAAAAATATGAAAAAAATTTAAACTCGCTAAATGAACATTATTACATTTTTTTTCTAATAAGTTAGTACATTTTTAGGTTTAAATTTTAAAAGAAGACAATCATGCACATATCAACACAGCTTCCATCATAATAATATAAACTAATAATACATGAAACTAAAGAAAATTAGTGAAAGTAATAGTATTTCTTTCTATCAATTTTTATAATAACCAACATTTAGCATATGGTATCTATTAGAAACATTTAAAGATTTAGGCATTTTCTACTTTATTTTAAGTAATAATAACATGTACTAGTAGTTTATAATTCATATGTAAATAAAGAACGGATATTTTGACTTCTAGAAGTGAAATAATTAAATTTCAACTATAATATTTACATGTAGCTTCATCTTAATATTGACATATTAAAATGAGAAATATGTCAAAGTTGTTATAATTAATTAGCATAACCCTTCTGCAGTATTTATTCTTTTGATGCTTTCTAAATTTAACTTTTTTCTTTCATCTAATTTGTAAGGAAATATATGCTACTTGTCTCCTTTTCCTCCTGCTCTTTTTCTTTCTTGGAAGAGGAAAGGTGAGAATGTGAAAAATAACCTGGCTTAAACACACAACACACACACAAAGTTTGTGGGGCCATCTGGAAGTAATTACAGTTATGACTGCAGAACCCTTGTAAATGGGATTAGTGCCCTTATAAAAGAGCCAAAGAGCTGCCTTCCCTCTTCACCCTGTGAAAACACAAGAAGGGGCCATCTATGAGCCAGGAAGCAGTTCTCACCAAACACCAAATATGCTGCTACTCCAATTTTTCCAGGATCCTGAACTGTAAGAAACAAATTTCTATTGTTTACAAGCACCAGATAAAAGGTATTTTGTTAGATCACACTATATAGGCTGGGGTCTATAGCGAAGCCAGAAATGGCTGGTCTAGCCTGGTAATCATTCTTTAAGTTTCTTTTCTGTTGAACTATAGATCAGAAGCACCTATTGGATTAAATCTGATGTTATGATTGCTGTATTTGGTCAGACTCATGTACAAGGTTATAGTATCAGACAAATAGTGCTAGATTTTATATCATATATTACATAGATTAATGGAATGTCATAAGAGTTTTGAAAAACAGAAACTCTTCTGGCAAAAATAAAGGA